>PVJX010025576.1:0-26783 GCA_004027295.1 Dolichotis patagonum | reverse complement strand
AAATATGCTTGTCTAATTCATTTCACTTAAAATTATGATCTCGAGGTGCATCCATTTGCCTACAAATGACTCAAATTTATCTTTCTTTATGGCAGAGTGGTACTCCACCGTTTATGCCTTCATCATTGATGGGCATGTGAGCATTTTTAAGATTTAGCTATTATAAATTGTGGTTCAATAAACATGAGTGTGCCTGTATCATTATGGTGTGATGATTTTTACTTTTTCTGGAAGATGCCTAGAAGGGAAATAGCTGCCTCAAATGGAACTTCTGATTTTAATTTTGAAGATTCTCTACACTGATTTCCACATTGGTTATACCAATATATACTCTGACCAATGACAGCAAAGGGCTCATTTTTACATGCCTTAGCAGCATTTGTTATTAGTCAATTTCTTGATAATTGCCATTTTTTTCCTGCAGTGACATTAAATTTCAGTGTTGACTGTTGTTTTAATTTGCATTTTTCCCATCCAAGTACTAACCAGCCCCGACTCTGCTTAGCTTCCAAGACCAGACTAGATGGCATGCGTTCAGGGTGGTATGGCCATAGACTTAATTTGCATTTCTAAATGACCAGTGGTGTTGAACATGTTTACATATATCTGTATGCTGTTTGTACTTCTTCATCTGAGAAGCATTTATTAATTTTGGATGCCCATAATTGGATTGGATCTTTGAATGTTTTATTTTTGAGTACTTTCATATCTTATATATCCATAGATTACAAATCCACTGAAAGAGAGATTAAGGAGACACCTTTCACAATAGCATCAAGAAAGACGAAAGAATTAGAGATCAATCTAACAAAGGAAGTAAAATAAATCTTTACATGAAAATTACAGTACTCTGAAAGAGGAGATTTAAAAAGGATATCCAAAATGTAATGATATCCCATATTCTTGAATAGGCAGAACAGATATAGTGAAAATGACCATTCTTCAATCTGTTATACAGGTTTAATGCAATCGCTTTAAAAATTCCAGAGAATACCTAAAACAACCAAAAAAAATACCTTAAAATTAATATAGCATCAGGAAAAAAAACAAAACAAAACAAAACAATAGAATCGCTAAAGAAATTCTGGCCCAAAAGGGTGAAGTATGTAGAACCACAATCTTCAATTTGAAGTTACACTACAAAGCTATATGCATTAAAACAAAACAAAACAAAACATGATACTGAGAAAAAGAACAAAAAACAGATCAATGATCAGTGGAACAAAATAGAAGATGCAGAAAAAATTCCAAACACCCTCAGCTACCTTTTTTTTGATAAAGGAGCCAAAACTTTCACTGGAAGAAAGCTTCTTGCATAAATGATGCTGGGAGGTCAGAGATTTAGCTTAGTGGCATCAGTTTTTGCTTGGCAAGCACATGATCATGATTTTGATCCCTGGTACGAGAAAAGAAAAGAAAAGAAAAGAAAAGAAAAGAAAAGAGAAAAAATGCTGGCAAAACTGGCATATCTCTCACCATGCACTAAACTAAAATCAAAATGAATCAAAGATCTAAACATAAAAATAGAACAACTTAACCTGATGGAAGATAGAATAGGAAAATTCTTGAACATATGGTGTAGGCAAATACTTTAAGAACAAAACTATGATTTCATTTGAAATATTACAAAGAAAAGCTGGAACAACATAAAATTAAAAAAACTTTTCACAGTAAAAGAAACCACCAAGTAAGTGAAGAGACAAGAAATAGAATGAGAAAAAATTTTTACCGGCTCTTTTGCAGACAAAAGACTAATTTTTTAAAACGTATTTTTTGTCTACCTACTCTGTTTACCACAAATCAGTATTCTCACAGTCTTTTCTAAGAGCAATAAAAAGACCCTGTAGACCATCATTTCTATTAAAAGGATGACTATTCTTAATTGGATCAGATGTGTTTTTAATTGCAAAGAATATCAATATAAATAAATATAAATATAAATTATTCATTTTAGTATTTATTTAGTAGTCACAGTTCATTATTTAGCACTTAATTTTAGTATTTACTTTTAGTATTACTATGAAAAATTTGTATATAGCAGGTAATATTATTAATAGGGCTAGGAATGCAAAAATTACTTAGAACTAGAAACATTTGTAGAGGACATGATTGAGTCCATTATTTTTATTATCATGTAATAACTCACAGATAGAACTATTTCACCTGTTGCTTTTCTGTAAAATCTCATTTGGCACCCTAATAGATATATTCTGCTGTGTGTTCTAGTTAGTTATTCAGTAGTGTACAAATTAGAGAAGATTTCGATTATCGCAAATATAATTTTCTTACATTTTTTCCCTTACTTTAAAACTAAATTCTTCATTATCTAGTTATGATATAGGTTCTTTGTGACCTCATGTAATATATCAAATCACATGAATTATCTTTCAGTAATTGTAATGGGTTGGTTAGAATTATTTATAGTCTATGCTATTTTAGCATGACAGGTAAGTTAATATGGAGTTACTGAGGAACAGACTGTGGAATAACAGAAGAGTTCGGATGCCTCCATGCAGTGCATACATTCTCATGAGTGCGCTCAAGTCCAACATGCGAAGTGCCAGAGTCCTCATTTACCATGCTCGCCTCTGATGGATGTTACTCATGTCTGCCTAATGGACCACTCAGCATTTCATTTCAACAGTAAGTAGGTATGTCCTCTGTAGGTTTCAGTGTTCAGATACCTAGCATATTGCTCAACAGTTTTTTGATTATCATTTTGCTTATAAGGTAAGTAGAGTAGTAAAATAAAAAATATAAAAATTTTCAATGATTAAATTTCACATATTTTTATATTCCCATATTAATTTTTAAAAAGATAAGCATAATTGTCCATTAAACATGTGACTATATAAAAATATTGGTAAAAAATAACTCATTAATATGCTTATACATGTAAATTACATATGTAAGGTGAATATATATCTAGAATCATGTTTATTTTATATTTATTCTAACATTCATTATATTTCCATGTATTTTTATATGCATATTCTGTATACATATCTATACAAAGATAGATGTATATTTATATCTATCTGGTAAGTTTTCTCACTTAGTCTCAATAATAACTATTATTTAAAAAGACAACATTATATTGAGTGTCTATATGCTTAATGTGCATTGAATTTTTGGAACATTTTAATTTAAGATGCTTCTTCCTTCAAATTTAAAAACAGCATATAATGATAAAAATTAATTTTGAAAATCATATAAAATTATTATTTTATTTAGTTTTTCATGTTTTATTTGAAATTTAAAATAGTTATATGAGATCTAGGTGTTGATTTTGTTCTATTACATGACTTCATAAGAAATTCTATGATTCCTTCATATGAAACATACATCATAAAAGGAGAAGGAAAATATGTCTTAATTTCCTTTTTTATAAATGATATTTGATGATAATTAGATGTGTAGATTTCTTTAAATCTCTGTGTTTAGTAAATTCTGTTTTCACCATGTACACAAACTAAAACTCCATTCAGTCCACTGAATTTTATGGATTATATTTATACATATTTCATATACGAATCTGGGCTTCATTTCTCTGGAATCGAAACTAATCTCTGGAGTAGTATGGAGTGTTAGAATGCAAACAAAATTAGCGAGTCCAAGAAAGATTCTCTGCAATCTGCTATTTACTCAGTCAATCCATTTTGTGGACTGTAGAGTTTTAGCAGTAAACAAGTTGGCTAAGAAATCTGTGCAGACATTGCATTTCTTAAATATTTGGAAAAATTTTTTGTACTTAAAATATCATGTTGTACCTATAGTGTACTTTTTCTTCTTGATTGTGACTAAACTCAAACACTGAAAAAAGACTAAGTTGCATCTTATCATAAAAGTATCAGAAGCATGTATAATTCAGCAAACTGTAAGTGATATAATAAAATGAGTTTAATGTTAATTTCTAGTTTTTATTTAGTAGCCTGAAAACAGTTCATAAAAATCAGTGGAGGAAATTACCTTCATTCTTTTGAGTCTCCGTGCTCTGAGCAGTCTTAATATGTTATGGACAGCTTTACTACCTGTCTTCTTCCTGTTTTTATCTAATAGCAATACATACAGCATGCTTCATGCATCACATCTTTATGGTTTACTGCTTGGATGGTGTCCTCATGTTCTGACAGCTTATGTTACTTAGGACAAGCCTCGTAGGGGTACCCTAACAAAACACCCTAAATTACATAACTGGTGCAGCAGAGATGTATCTCCTCATTCTGAGGGATGGAGGCCCATAATTTCACCATGAGCTTGCTCTCTCTGACGAGGGATGGAATCCCTCAACCTTTGCTGGTCTTGATGGTCATTGGTCCATGGACAACTGGCTGGATTACTTTTATTTATGCCTCTGCCACCATAGTGAACATTTTTCCTCTATGTGTCTATGGCACTACTTCTGAAAAATACATCAATCGAAGTACAGCAGCGTCCATCCTAACTCAGTACAATTGTATTTCACCTTCATTACATTTCCAAATAGTCCCTATTTCTAGACAGGCTCACAAGTATAGGTACGAGGAAGTAGAACTTCAGAATATCTTTTAGGAAGATGCAGTATAGCTCCTAATACTTAGTTATTAAATAGATGGCTCCTGCTGCATTAGGTTCTTTTGCTTCAAAGACAAGAATTCCACGGATTTTTCCTTTTGCCTCTTATATCATAGAACTCTTTCCTCATTTGAAAACAATCTGAAGATACTGCCTCCCATACTTACCGGGTCATCCTACTTCCTATGAGATTTGGATTTTGCCGAATTCAAAAATATCTCCTTCACTAGGTCAAGCACAGATTGATTAATATTATTTTTAATTTCACATGAAGATAAAAAATTTTACAGCCCCAGAGACAGAATATTGTTTAAAATCTACATGCTCTTTTTCACTCTTTAAAGGAAATACCTAAAAATAATCACTTATCATCACTTGCTCTTTTTTCAGTTTTTTAGCATAATGTCACAAATAATCGAAGACTCAAATCATCTGGGTGGGTGAGCTGAGAGATGGGTGATGTTTGGAAAAGATAATGACACCAACCAAGCTCAGGAAGGGCTCTCCAGCAAGAAATAATGTGTGTGCTCACTTTTTTTAAACATATTCTCAAGGCAAGTTTCTTGTTCTTTTATTTTTCCCCAGTCAAGATTGTGAGTTGTCAATAAAATTTAATTACAAATTGTACCTTATCTTTATGAAAGCCAATCATGCCCTTGTTCTTGCTGAAATGAGTTACTCTGTAATGAATTTAGGAAAAAATTCATATCAAATGGACTATATAAAATACCTCAAGCAGAGACTACTATTCATTATCCTTTGTATAAGTGATTTAAAGGCCCTAAATTAAAGTACATATATTTCTTAAGAAAAGAATTTGCTAATTTTTCTTTTCTTGTTATTCTTATGTGACTGAAAGGGTAGTTTTTAAGTGATTTTCATTGACGTTTTCCTTTAAGATTATTTAATAATTCTGTCTGTCTCTCTTTCTGTCTGTCACTGTCTCTTTCTCTCTTTTCCTTTTTAAAAGTATTTTTATTTGCCAGTGTATTTGTGTGTAGTACTGGTTACTGAGCCTACAGAATTCATCCTGAGTAACATTTCAAGACTTTTTAAAATTTTTTAAAATTTATTTATGATACTGGGGATCGAATGTGACCTTGCGTTTGTCAAGCAGGCACTTACTCTGCTGAGCTAAATCCCTGGCCCCTGGAGAACTTTTTTAATGAGAGAGTGTCTTACTAAATTGATATGGTTCTCAGGTTGGACTTGTGATCCTTCTCCTGATCCTCCTCCTAAGCCTCCCAGGGTTCTGGGATTACAGCATGTACCACCTTAACTTGTTACATAACACACATCATGGGCTGTAGGAGTAAAAGCTATTTCTATTTATATACTTTAATAGACACTAAACAAGATATATAACACATCATGCTCACAAGAGTGACAGCATTTAAATAATTTTTTTCACATTCAGAAGACAAATTTCATAATAAAAATTAGGTTTAAAGGTCTTCAAGTTGTACTAATGGGGTTAAAATTCTGGCCTTACTTCTATTAGCATAGAGACTTGTGGAGCTCAGGTTAGTTAATCTGAGGCAGACATCTATCACGTACATGGCACTCATTCAAGTAGTCCAGTTATAACCTTTGAATTCCACTGTTATCTGCTCAAAGTTGATGCCTCATCAAAAATCCATATGTTGAAACCTAATCTTCTTCGTCCTGGTATGGAGAGGGATTCTTAGGGAGGCAAAACGTCATCATGGTAGAAAAATTGAGTTTTTTCCTCACAAAAGAAGGCCAGGAAACTCTAACCCCATTCTGCATGTGAGAATACAGAATTGACTGTCTTATGAACCAAGAAGAAACCCTCGCCAGACACTGAACTACTCTCATCTTATTCTTGGACCTCTCAAATTCTAAGACTATGACAACTAAGAGTTTAACCCACCAAATATACTTTTTCCATGAATTATTCTTAAGAAGAATCTCTGCCATAAAATGAATATTAAGGCTTGTATCTATGTGGACCCCCAAAGTCTCACTTGGTGATAGGTGGGGCTTTCGGTGATGGCTGGATCTCGACTGTGTGATCTTGAATTAAGGCTGTCATGCTGAAATTAACTCAAGGTATGATGCTAGGGTTAAGGATGCCCCCCCCCCGAGTGTGTGCTGCCAACCTAATGCAGGTAGCCTCAATAGAATACCAGGGGCAGAAAGAGGGCTGCTGTTGTTGCTAGCATGTGGCTGCTTGCTGCTGTTTGCTTCCTGTCTTCTTTGCCGTGGACTGTTTCTCCTCTGCTATGCCTGTCTACCATGCCACCTTGCCTTGCAGCGAAAACTATGGACTGAAACTCTATGAACTGTGAGCCAAAATAAACCTTTCCTTCTTTAATCTTGGGTCTTGGGTATTTGGTCTTAATAAGAAAAGTAACTAAGACAAATACCTTAAAGATGAAATAAAAATAGAGAATGTAATAAAAAAAATTACTTGTCATTCTGAATCTTTCTCTGGATCCAGGAGATAAACTCTTTATGATCTTCACATGCCAAAAGTTGAGCTCAATTGGTATATTATTTTGGCATATAATAATTTTAATATGTAACACTTTCGTTATAGTTTACATCTAAAATGGCGCTTAAAACTCTACCGTGTGAAGGTGAATGGATCCTGGGGCCACTAAACTCAGCAATGCATTACTCTGCTGTTAGGAGGCCGGAAACCTGGGCAGCACCTGGAAAGGTACAGGGCCTCTCCAGCTCTTCCCGTCTTGCTCTGCTCACTAGTGGCCATGATTTGAGCAGCTTTGCTCTTCTATGCCCACTGCCAAGCTGTTCCTTCCTTGGAACCAGTGGATTCCACAAAAAACCTTCTAAAAATCTTCAGTCAAAATAAGCCTCCTTTAAATTTCAGGTGCTGGGTATTGTATCCCAGAGACACAGAAATTTACTAAGACAACTTTATACACTAAAATACATTAAAGCTTAGAAAGTTTGAAAAAGCTTAATATTTCATCTAAATATAGAAAAGGCATCATTTTTAGTATATAGTTTATATAAAACTTATAAAAACATTAAAAGAGAATGCAAAGGTATTATTTAAAAAGGCATGAGTGTGTAGTTCAGTGGTAGAACCCTTGTCACTTGACACTTTAAAAATACAGCCTCCATTACTTCTGCCATCCATGGTAAAGCTGTAACACATTGTATTAGAGAAACAAAAATGTTTATGTTGTCATAATAACAAGATTTTCTTCTTTTTTTGTACGAGGGATCAAACTCATGACCTCACACTTGCCAGGCAAGCATTTATGCTGCTGAGCTAAATCCCTGGGCCCTGAGCTAAATCCCCAGCCCAAGATTTACTTCTTTTTAACATTGAAATATCCCATTGTACTTGAATAGCACCACACATAGTTTATTCCTTTGTCCACAGACATGAAGATGACTTCCACAGCTCGGCTATTGCAAATAGCACTTATCAGTTCTTTTGCACAAACACTCAAAACTAATATTGTTGGATTCTATGGTAGTTCTGTTCTTAATTTTTTAGAAGTCCTAATACTATTTTCCATAGCAAAAGATACTGCTTTACACTCCAAATGTGTATAAATTTATAATTTCTCCATGTTTGTATGTACTTTTGTTCATATATATATATATATAAATATATATGTGATATACAGGCATCCTAAAAGTGATATTCTATTGTTGTTTTTATCTTTATTTCCCAGATAATTAATAAGCACCTTCTCACATTCCTTTTATTTGCATCACCTTTGGAGAGATATTTTTTCAATCTTCAGCCAATTTTTAAATTTAATTATTCTGTTTTTGGCTAATTGACTTATTGTCATTCCTTACATTTTAGAAATTGACCTTTCATTTGCTATGTTTTCAGTTCTACATTCCATCGTTTTACTCTGAACTTGTTTTCTTCTCTGCACAGAAGTAAAGGAAAGGACAAGAATAAGCCCTCTGAATGTGTAACTCATATCCCAATAATGCAGAAATAGAAAAGAATCAGAATAGAATCAGAATTTTAATTTGATTATTATTAATCATCCTCATCTTTGTGGAAACACTGTATGAAATCTGAACTATTCTAAGTATTTTGAAATATAAGCAGAACATACCAGTATGAAATACTGGTAATGAAACCAAGAAGGACATAGCAATATGTGACAATTCCTATGGACAACATCTGCTTTTGTTTTACAAAGTACACTTTCTAGTCTAACAGGAAATCACTATGTTTATTGAAACTGTGTGCTAAACAGCAAGATGTATTTGCAAGTTGGTCAAAAATTTCAGGTGTTCCAATTCACTGGTGATTCACATATTTTTGGTACGATCCTTTATCTGACTGAGCTACATTAAGGCTATATTATGGGTTTTGTTCTTGAATGCCATGGCTTGAAAATTTGTGCCCTCTTTTAATCCTCAATACAACAGTGCTAAGATCTGGGGCATTTAGGAGGCAATTAGACCATGAGGACTCTCCCATTATTAATGTTAACAGTTCCTTCCTATGCGGTATTAGGAAACCTTGTTTGACCCTTTCACCATGTGAGGACACAAGAAGAAAGCCTTATTACCTATGAATGAATTTTATCACAATCTGATGAAGACATTGGTCTTCAACCTGTTTAAAGTCTCATGGCCATGTCCTGTTATAGCAGCCCAAATGTTCTAAGGCACTAAGATCAGATTCCTCCCATTTCTTGATAATGGAATAGAAAAAGAAACCTATTTTCATATAATTCTAGGGAGCATATTGTGTACGTCAAAGATACTGGAGAAACAAGAAAACTGTTCTTTTTTAATTCAAAATAATAGTATAAGAGAATGAAGACAGCATGTTATAAGACAAGGTTAATCAAAATAAGTAATCATTATATATTATAATTCTTATTTTTTGTGGAATAAACATATACACTTATATTTCAAGTGATCAGAAATATAAATTTATTGTTTCAATTATAAGCATAAATTGCATTCTGCACTTTGATTTCAAAACATCAGGAATTCCTTGCTTGAATCAGTCCCTATAGTAGTTTGAAATGGTAACAACCCTTTTGAAAACAAACTGTTATTCTTCTGGAAGATAAAATGATTATATAATTTCTTCATGTAGAACCAGTTCTTTTCTGGTTTTGAAAATCTGAATGTTCTAATTACCCACTCATCTTGGTTCAGAGACTATTATGATTCTTTAAATTGAATTCTCTTGCAGAATACAGAGGTTGGGAAATTATTTTCTGATTGAAAAATGGGAAAAGTCAATTTACTGACTTTCTTTGTTTGATGTCAAAATATTTATATTAATGCTGTACTATTCCACATAAAGTATTTAATATTAACAGTGTTTAATAATTATGTGGAATTTCAGTCATTATAATGTGTTTTGAAATTGCAGGTGTTTTGTACGACATCAGTTTTAGATAACTCGGTATTCAGGCCACACTTTATGCATCTCAGAGAAATAAACCAAACAAGGAAAGCCTGTCATAGTGGTTTACCATGGTCTCCCTTCAAAGTAGATATGAACTGCTGCTGTCAAATCAAACACATATAGTCTAACAAGGCCTTTAAAACTGCTGCAGTTAGAAATACTGACTGATTTTGAAGGACTGTGATCTTTTACCTTCAGTATGGACATAATATAGACAACCTTTCCCAGGGTAGATTCTAGAGGTCAGAGGCCACCTAAATTATAGCATTGTATTCTGATGTCTTGCACAAATTCTTAAGCTGAATCCCAGTAAATGTAAGCTTAATGAATAAACAAATGTTATTAACATCATTTTCACATGGACTGATCAAATAAAATCAGCTCTAAATGCTCTAATCGAATGTGACAAGTCTATCCATTCCTTACAGACCTCTTCTAGAAGGAAGCGCCTTTTAGGCTTGGCATTATTGACTCCTTTGTAACTTAGTGTATATGCTGAAATGACACTTCTACACTGGAAGAACTGAAGCGATTATTGGAAAAATATCTCTCATAATTTAACAACAGTAACATTTAATAATGTGCACCAATGGGCAGATAGGTCCTGAGTATTTTTTGTTTACAATTTCAACTAAGTAATCAGCAATAGTGACCACCCAAGAGTAGAGAAATAGAAGAAAAACAGAAAGGAACTATCTATAAGCAGATGAAATAGAAGAAAAAGAGGAAATTATTGGAGAGAAAAATAATAAAAGAAGACATAAACTTAGTAAGATTGGTGTACTTTGAATGCTTCTTAACAGCATACTGAGCAATGCTAAATTGATGCTCTATTTCATGGAGTGTAAGTATCATACTTTTCAGATACGCGGAATCAGATAATCAGTATTCAGAGAAGGTTTAAGAGAAAGAGTATACAAAGGAGTAAATTTATGTCATTTTCTCACTGTCTGTTTCACTTTTTATTTCTATTTGTCATTTTACCTAGCTTAATACTATTTTACACAGTGTTTTATACTTTTGCAAATGTGTCTTGCTACTTCTAATAAATATGTTAGTGTTAATATTTTTATATAATTTCTCCTTTATTCTATATTTGATGTGTCCTGTGCTTCAGTGTGCAATTCACCATCTAGTAGTTTTAGGAAGCAGATTTCTAGGTGGGGATCTTTTATGGTTCTTATCTGTCTGTGAAATCATCTTTGGTAATGTTCCTCTTTAACTTAACTCTTTCTAAGATGGAAAATTTGTTTTCCTCCTAAGAAGCATGCCCTGTACTTCCTTGCTTTTATAGCCTTGCTCACTTAGTCTCTCCCCTACATAAAATAGACTTACTGAGATTTAAATCTATATTCATAGTCCACATTCAAAATTCTCCTCAAATCTAAACTTACTTCAAAGCCCTTAGTCTAATCTCCACCTGGATGGGAACATTGCCTTGTATATATTGTATATTTAAAACATATACCATGTGTTACATGTTTGCTCATAGTTTTTGTTAGAAAATTATCAGATAAGTAACTAAAGAACTATTCAGAAAATTAGCAGGACAGTATTTTAATGGGTAGGAAATGCTCTTCAATCAAAATACATTTACTCAAATCCAAATTTTGCCGCTTAGTAGCTTTATGAACCTAAACTACTTACTTAAGCATTCATTGCTTGTTTGTTTATAAGTAAAATGACAAAAAGAAATTGTTCCTTTTTCAGAGGAACGGTGTGAAGTTTAAACTAAAATAATCAAGCAAATGGCTTGCAATACTACTTTGTACATACTAATTGCTCCACGAAAATAGTTATTAAAATATTACTAGTATTTCATTATTGTCTGAATAACCATTATCACCCCCCAAAGCTTGTAAGGCCCTTACATAGGATGCATGTTTATTTTTGCTATTCTTTATATATTATAAAATATAACCAAGTTATTGCTATATAATCAGTAGATATTGTTTTTTTAATTAAGTTGAAATAAACCAATGTTTATTTTCTATAATAAATTTTTGTATCTTTTTTACTGAATTTTCTGATACAGTTCCAGTTTTGGTTAATATATATGACTTATATTATTCTTTGCACACTTTAATTGGAAATGTTGTTTTCTTCTCTCCCAAAAGGGTCTGAAGCATAGAAACCCTTCAATGAGCCCACATATAAGTTGCTGAATGTGAGTTTGATGGGGAGGAAACTAATTGACTTCACTGTGGGCCAGCAGAGCTCTGCGAAGGCAATGTACTTACAAATGAAAAGGTGACTTCATTGTCCTCAATTGCTGAACAAACCGTAACAGCTAATATCCATTGAGATCTTACTATGCTCATGTGTTCATGATCAGTTTCTCAGGTACACTTTAGACTTATCGAGCATGCTAAAAGGAGACCAGTATGATTATTCCCTTTTTCCAGGGAAGTCAGTAAATTTACAAAGGTCACATGATATGACTGAAATTATGCAACTAATGTAATTGTTGTTTCTGAAAACTATTTTATTAGACTCCAGGGAAGGTAACTCTGTTTCTTTTATTTATTTATTTATTTACTTAATTACTTATTTATTTATTTATTATTGTATTTTATTACAACCTCATGCTTGCCAGGCAGGCATCTATCCTGTTTCTTTAGATATGTTTGTCAGGAGTCTTCTTTCAAGTATTAGCACTCATCTTTTGCAATAAGAATATTTTCAGCGATTTCCAGCTCAGGCCCTCTACGAGAACAAAGTTTAGTTATAAGAGCACTAATGAAACTAATTTCTGTCAGCATGAATTGAAAAGTACATAAAGTATTACAGTAGGATAATGATAAACTACTAATGAAGAGTAGTGATCTCCAGATGCCACTCTTTTTCGTGAGTCTGCGCCGTTCCTGGACTGTGGGGGAAGAAAACAAGAAGTCAAGAAGAAGCAAGCCCTCGCAGGAATCAGCGCCATGCACAGTACGCTGGAGGGAGATCCAGATGCCAACTCCCTGCACAGGATGGAGGAAACACAAGAGCCAGCCCCTCTTTCCCTACACCGGCCTAAGAGACCAGCTGACCCAGAGAAGCACAGGCTGCAATGATAGTTATTGAGGTAAAATAAAACTTAATGCTCGTAGTGTTTAGCATTTCACTGACTTGGCAGGTCTACAGCCAGTGGTCTGATCATCTATTTAGAGGACAACAATACACAATGTAGCATTTCTGAGGGCGGTAGCCAATGTTAATTCCCTATTATCTTGTTTTGAAGTCCTATATTGCATGCACTGTTTTGTTGTTAGTGGTTCTATTGTGTTCTTTTTTGTTTGAATTTTACTATGTCTGAAGGTATCTGCAGCTATTTTGAAGACAACAAGAGGCATCTGGTAACCGTTATTGATTTGCTATTGTTATGAAGTCCTGTGTCACTTACACTGATTTGTTTTTATTGACTTTTTTTCTGTGCTGTTTTGCTTGGTTTTATTCTATTTAAAATAAACAGAAAATGAGTTGTGATCTCTATGACTTCATTTATTCTTTTCCCTCTCTCTCATTCACTAAAAATTTTTGGTTGCAGGGATCAGTTATTTTCAGCTTTAGTCTGAAGAACTTAGCAAATAGAGTTTATGCAATGTATAAAACGTGCAAAACCATATTTAATACTAGATTATTGCAATTGAGGTTAAGAAAAATCCTCTCAACTGGGCTAAAAAGTAGAAAATCACAGATAAAAAGTAGAAGGCACTTAATTGGCTCAGTCTCAACCAAGACATCTTATGACTTAGCTATATTCTATACAGACAGATTCTTATATAATAAGTTGGCAGAAAGTCCAAATGCTGTGGAAAGAGAGTGGAGAGTACATTAAACCTAGCCTCAAATTAGTCCCCTGGAATTTGAAAATCCTTCATAATATCTGCAAAGCAAAGGTGAAACAAAACCAGGTGTACAGATTTCGTAGTATGTATGTATGCAGTACACAAAACAAACACCCTTTTAAAATCCTCATATGTTTCAAAGCATAAAAACGCACAGCCGAGTATGCTGTCTTATGTCTCTAGAAGCAAACTTTGTTTTTATTTTTTTTATAAAAGAGAAAAGTCAAAAAAGAACAAAAAGCAAAAGGCATAAACAACAGCAACAAACTCAAGACAATGTCAATATAGGTTTTCACAACAGAATGAAAGAAATTTAACAATGGTTGTTATATTGCATATTTTTCTTTTTCTTTTTTTCAAAGAAATGAAAGAAAATTAAACAGAATAGAAAAGCAGAAAAGGTTAGACCAATACCGAGTTCAAGGCATTCAAAGGAACAAAAATATTCTCATCGTAGAATCACTAGTTGATACATTACTCATTGTCCTCTCAAAAAATAGCTGCCAAAGTTACAAAATCAAATCATAAACAGTGGCTACACACTCAAACACTGACAGCTCAAATCCTTCTGTTAAATGTTCCAACAGAAATTCAGTAATACGGTCAACTATCTTACACACTATACATTTCATTATACTCTTTAGAGCACTTTCCTTCCCTTTCACTTTCACAATATCTATCATACTCTTTGGATCCCAGTATTGGGTCAGTTTTTGTTATCTTTTACACTAGAGAGATAATGTGATATTTACTCATGTAAGTCCTATTTATTTCACTAATGAGGATATTTTCAATTGGTTCCATTTATCTATAAAGGCCGCAAGATCATCATTTATATGGCTTAGTAGTATTCCATTGAATAAACACCACATTTTTTTCATCCATCTGCAGTTGATGGGCACTTAGGTTGTTTCCAAGATTTAACTATTACAAATTGTGCTGCTATGAACATGGGTGCACATATATCTCTGTGACCTGACCTTTTCAATTTTTCTGGGAAAATACCCAGGAGGGGAATAGCTGGATTGAAAAGCAACTTTGTTGAAGGAAACCATGAGACAAGAGGAGGATCTTTCACAGTAGAGATACTTAGCACACATTTCATGGGTAAGATTTAAAGTCCAGTAGGATAGAGGAAGGATCAACAGATGTAGGTCAAAAGAACATAAAGATCAACTGCACACAGTTGCCTGAAATCAATGCTGTATGCAGATGTAAATTAAAAATATGCTGATTAAAAATTTTAAAAGATATAGTGAAAAACACATTAGCATTAATGCATCTCAAAATACTCTATACTTCTTTGAACACACTTTTTTCCACCAACCTGCCACTCTGAAACAGGTCTGGAATCATTTTCCTTGAGTGTCTTTACAAGATGTGATCCGAAGTATAAAGTGAGGGCAGTTGTTAAGGCAGGTTCATAAAATCATTATAGCATGTCTTTATCCACTCCACTGGAGCCGGTAAGTGCAACTTCTGGCTATGCTCTGAGGTCAAAATAAGTAGGAAAATAAACATTTTAATCCAGTCAGAGCATTAAGGCAGCCACAGCAGTACCTCTCAAGAGACTTACCAAGCAGTATTCCAGAGCTGCCTCAGAAAATGGCAAGGAAGGTGAAATAAGTATGTGCAAAGTGAGTAAGATTAGTTGCAATGTATCTTCATTATAATACTTTTAAAAATTAAACATTCACCAGATATTTTGATTATGCCTTGTACAATCTTGTAAGAGACTCTGACATAAACCGGCATAAGAGGAGAGAGTAAAGCTCAAACTGAAAGTGATCTACTTCTCCCTCTCTGAGGTAAGGAAGTTCATAACATAAACATAATTTCAGCTGCAGAAAACAGCTATATTCTGTATGCAATTACAGTTATAATCTGATCCATAGCAAATTACAACTGCTTCACATTTTAATTTCACTCATCCAATTTAAACCAATATTTTAATATAATTTGCTCAATTTAACTTCAGGTTACAGTTATTAAAAACTGTAAAATGTACACATAGCCGTACTCTGTGTCTGTTATTTTGTTTAGTACTCTAAGAAATGTCACATCACCATGGATATTTGTATTGTGGTGAGCCTACAACTCTTTCTTAAATGTCTGTTGACATGAATTTATGACCACAAAATGTGAGTTGAGAAATTTAACCCTTTGTTTTTCAGAAAATTGTCCAAGGCATTATTCATCATTAGTCTTTGAAAGCTGGTTTTAAAATCATATTTCCCCATTTCACTTTTCATTTCTCTCTCATAGTTTGCTGCCGCTGCAAAGCTGACCTTCCATATTGCCCACAATGTTTCGCCTGTCTCCACTGCCCACTGCTATTTCAGAATATGTTTTTTGGCATTTTAGCTTATTACGCTTATTTTTTTTGGAAATATATTACTATGTGAAAACTATTTCAAAATTTCAGATCTTAAATCAGTTATATTTATTTGCACCATTTCTTAGAGAATGCACGGAAGATCTTAATTGTCTGTGGTCTACATGCACATGACATCAGTAGAGGAAGCAGAAAAGACACGGAAAGATACAATTCTATAACAGCCTAACTCAAGCATCGTGCAGGTTTATGTCAGCTGCTGGGCAGGAAGGAGCTCTACTTGGACTCTGCGGGCAGGAGACTCGGTTTCCTGCCACCCAAATCTAAACTCTCCGTGAACTACAGGGGCCAGGTATAGTAGCCTCAACATAGCAGCGTGTCTTACTTGAAAAGTAACTTCCCCAAAAGCACAAAGGAGAGATCTCAGGCCATCTGTCCCATCCTATTTTCTGCATTGAAGGTATCACTTCTAATACAATTTATGGATTATAAATCCAGGTCAAAAGAAACATAAACCATGGATAGCAAAACTGTGATTCACTGGGGAATACCATGTCATTCTCCACATTGTTAGGTGTGCAAAATGTTTGTTATTTTTCTTTTTTAATAATGAAGACAAAAATGAAAAAAAATTAGCATTAATACAATTATCTGCTGGCAACGGTAAAATTAGAAGGACAGGGTAAGTAAAAGAGTCCTAAAATAAAACGATAGGGTGTCCAATTTACTTGGTTATGAAAAAAACACTAAATATGAACAAAAAAATGTGGCTGAAGTATAGAGTGAGGTCAGTATAAGAGATGAGCTACAAAAAAACATAGATTGTGTAAATCCTACAGGGCTTCACCAAAAGAGTATTTCTTTTATTAAAAGAGCAATCAAAATTTATTAAGCGTTCCATGCCATGAAAATGATATGATGACTTGCATTAATTAAAAAAAAAACCACTTTGGATGATGCCCAGAGCCCAGCAGGAGTAGAGATGGAGCTAGTGGTTACGAGTAGAACAGTTAGGGTTATGCAGTTCAGCAGATTAAAAATGATGCTAGGTGAACTAGACAGATGTGAGTGATCAAGTCAGGAAATGCATAGATTTGTAACATGGATTGATATCATAAAGAAGAGTGTGGGGGTAGAAGGTTGAGGATAACCCGCAAACACATAAGTTCCATTTTCTGTAATAGGAAATGGAAAGATGGCTTGAGGTCCTAGTCGCAATTTAAATATAAAGAATCTCTCAGACATGTGTTTTGAGGGCTTGAGCCCCAGTGCAGCAAAGTTCAAAGGTGGGGCTTAGAGAGGTGATTGGATCATTAAGTTTTAACTTCAACAGCAGATTGAGCCATGGAGTTTTCCACTGATAGCAGGATATGGACCGGTTGATGAGAGTGCACCGTGGCAGATGGACACTAGTCCCTCACCCCTTTGTCTTGGGCTTATTTACCTCTGTTTCTGCTTCCCTTTTGAAACCTGTGAATCCATTAGCAATGTCATCATTTCCTACTTTAAGCTGATATAGCAAGTATCTTGTCACACCAAGGAAAAGCTGACTAAACTAACTTCTTTGTGCTTATAATAACAACATATTATTAGTGGATAACATGGGTCTGAAGCTGAAAGAAAATAAGAGCTGTTAGGTAGGGATCATTGAAATTATATCATGAATCAGGTTCTTGAAGTAAATAAATGCATGAGCAAAATGAGGAGAGTTTCTCCATCTATAAAGTTGGTACAATATTATCACTTAGTTCTTAATACTTAGCGATTAGCATAATTCCTATCACATATGCAACATTCAAAAAAGTTCATTCTTATTATTACTCCTATTATTGTGCTGCTACTGTTCCTTGTTGTTAAGGTCTTAGAACTATATTTATGTTAATAAAAACCAGAGGAGGTCAACCAGAAAGTCAAATGGTGGAGACTGTTTGCTGAGATGAGGGAGAAGGATTCTGAAGAAGTCAGCCACAACTGATGCAAAAGAACACAACGGAAAGATCAAATGCCTCCTTTTAAATAATATGCTCATTCAAGCATAGAGAATGCTTAAAGTAAGAATAAGGTGATAGAATACTACGCTTGAGAGAGCCTGTCAAAGTAGACTGTTGTGGCAAAGCTCTGTTTAGTTAGGATACACACAGTGAGAACTCCGGGTGAAACAGAATCTCAAAGTCCTATCTAAGCGCTCAGTCCAGGTCTGGTCCTCTGTGGTGGCGCAGCATCTTCCAGGAGTTGTGAATGAACAGTTTCCCATGCATGCCCTGCTTCTGCTTTGGAAAGCTCACTGGTACATTCTTGCCATCTGCTCTGTCATGAATAATTTGATTTTACTTTTCTGGTCTTCAGTGAAACTAACACTGAAGTGACACTGAAAATGATAGTGTGAAGTAACAGTGACAGCAGAGGGGCAGACTGTTTTGAGTACTCTGGTTGATATTCATTTGTAAATTTACTAAATATGCACTTGTCTCACAATTATCAAGTGTCTATCATATGTCAGACACCTTTCCAGACACTAGAAATCCTGAATATTGACGCTTGAGAACTTAAATTGTAAGCATAAATGCCAGAGAAAATTTAGAATTTTAAAGGATCATAAAATAAATAAATGAGAGAAAAATAATCTATTAATGACTAGTACCATAATAATAAAAATCAATTGGTAAAGTGGAAATTGACTACGAAACCAGATAGGAGTCAGCTTTGTCTTGCATGGTATGAAGGAGACATATTTTCTATTCTGAAGTCTCAGGTTAGAATAAACAGTATGCTCCAGAGTTCCACGTATTAAATATTCAGGTATTGGGGAACAGAAGCAAGGTCAACGTCGCTGATTCTTAGTGCACCAGTAGAGGGGTAGAGGACCAGTACAGAGATGTAGGTAATAGGAAGTGTCATATTTCAGTCTTATGGCCATGCTAAGGAGTTTGGATCTTTTTTTATCTGTGCAATGGAAAGTTATGGAGGAGTTTTTAACAGGAGAAATGCATGATCTGATTTATGCTTTGTAATAATCATTCCAATTAGGTTAGTATGAGGAGACAAGAAATACTTCAGAGAGGCCATTTAGGATGTTCTTTCAAGATAAAATAATGGAAGTTTAAACCATAGTGGTAAAACTGAAGGAGACAGTATTAGACTTCGGATGCAAAACAAATCTTGTTAATTATAAGCAATGCCTCTGGATTTATGGGTAGTTTGAAACGGGAGATAATCATTGAAAAAGTGAAGTGTCTGATAGTATGTCAGTGCACAGAAATTGATAGCCAAAACAAGATTTTGATCATACATTTGCCATGAGTTTTGCAAGCTTCTTATATAGTTACAAATGGTTAAGTAGATGGTTTTTTTAAAATGGAGGATTTTAGAATAAATGAGATTTTAGAACATTTCCTCCTATGTGATTAAAAAACCTGGTAGTTTAGTTGTAACACTGCCTTCTCCAAAAGGCATCTTAAATCTCTTAAGATGCTGAAGAGACAAAGATGTAAAGGAGGTTTACATGTCACTCCTTTATAAATGGCAACAACTGTGAGGCAAAAAATATAAATCTTCAATTTGCTATTGGAATATTTGATGTAGTAAAAGGGTTAATTTTGGTGATCTGAGAGACAATTTTTACTTCATTCCTCTTGATTTCCCTTTATGGAAATTCTTTAATGAAAAGAAATTGAGACTGAAAATTAATAGATATAATTTTATTATGATAGGGATACAGTACAGGAGAAATTTTCATTAACTAGCTATGTGATCAACTGCATACATTAAATCTCATTTCCCAATTTACAGTGTTATGATATTTTATCCTCCTCCATGATTCAAAGATAATCATGCATATCATGTAGAAGCCATTCAAGAGAAAAATATATTTGAAATACAATTCCTAATATTCTGATCTTTTAATGTGAAACTGAGACATTAACAGATTTAGAGGCCTGCCCTAAGTATCCCTTGTACTAAATAGCATAAACTGATATTATATACTGAGTTCTTTGCTAAAAATCATTCATTCATTCTAGAAGCCAAACTGCTTTTTCAAAACTCATGTTTTAATAACCAAATCTTAATATTCCTTCCTGATAGTCTAATGAGTGGTGGTACCGTTATTTTTCGTATTTAAGAGGGAATGTGATAATCCCTAAAGATGGGTACACTTGGGAAATGTAGTTTGAATACAAAGTTAGTCAAACATGTGTATGGTTTTTAGAAAAGTTCACTGTCTCAAATGCTTTAATATGTATAAACCTGACAGTTGGGCTGGGGTCAGTGGTAGAGACCTGCTTAGCACACCGAGTCCCAGAGTTTGATCCTCAGCACTAGGGGGAAAAAAAGGGACTGCAAATAACTCTTTCAAAAGTTTTATTTTATTTTTACTTGACAAATAGTAATTCAAATATTTATGGCATATATTTGGCACTTAACCTCATATAAATGTTGTGCAATGATCAAATCAAGATAATTTACATATGTAATTCTTTATTACTAGATACATAAATGTTTGTATACTATATGAAAAGCTTGAAGGAAAAATACAGTACCACAGAATGATAAAATCAAGAATACTTAAGAATTCCTTATATGTTATGACCTTTCTCTCATTCTTTCTTTCTTTATTGCTTTCTTTTTAATGGTACTGGGGATCAAACTCAAGACCCCATTCTTGCCGGACAGGTGCGTATGACACTGAGCTAAATCTCCAGCTCTATGACTGACCTTTCTTATTATCCTTCATTAAGGCACAAGTCATTAGAATGACATGAAATTGTGCATATACTGAAGTTTGAACTTCTAGGACTGATATGTGACATACTTGTTCTTAGTATTATTATGTGGAGCATATTAATGGCCAGTTTTAATCTATTCTGTGCCCTGAGTTTGTTTTTATGTTTCTCTATAGTGATGTATTTGGTTACACTACAGAGGGTGTTTACATGAATGTTATTTATGATTTAAGCAACCAGGCTTGTAAGCTCTTTTATTAACTTCTGCTGAAGAGAGGCAATAATACTGGACAATACTGTCATCTGTCATACAGAACTTCAGAATGTTCCCATTAAGAGAAAAACCACTCAGCAGTTTTTCCCAGGTGTTACCTATCAGCTACAAGTACCTCTTTATTTTCAGTTTTACTCTGTGCCAACATATATTAATAGTAGTTTTACAAGTTAATTCTTTTTACCACCCATTGCATTCTCTAAGAGCTTTTAATGAATTCATGCAGAGGACTGACACATCTCTCTTATCTATAGTAGCTCTGTTGTTTAACTTATTTGTTTCATAAGCTAGCAAGACAAAAAACGTTTTAACAAAAACCTAAGTAAAGTAAAATAGGATATCTGGCACCGTGCCTCAATATGTGGACTGTAAGGCTATAAGGATGATAAGTTAGATTCGCTGAAGAGAGAGGCTTAGAGGGTGAAATCCTGATAGAAACAGGTTTTATCTCTATAAGCAGTAGGACCATGCGTGGCACATGACTGAAACTCTGCAAATCTCAGTATTCATCTTAAAACCTAGAATAATAGAGGTAGCTAGCTCAGAGAGTTTATTTTAGTTGATATCTTTAATACTCCTAGCAAAAATATTAAGCACACACTAAATTACAGATACTATTAATGTCATTATTGTGGTTGTTTATATTATAAACAAAAGCATAGAAAGAACATTTTAATTATATGTAAAACTCAATTAATTACTTGGTATGCACTGAATCAAAAGGTAGAGTTTTACCTGCTCCCCATGAAACAAAGCCTGCCTCAATATTCTAAAAACATAAACTAGCAGCAGTGTTTACCATGGAGATTTTCATCACTGAGTCAGAATTCCCCTCCTGTTCACACTTTCTGTTCTGAAGCAACTGAGTTTAGAGGTCCTAGTGGCTGGGTAAGTAGTCCTTGAAGCCACAGTGCTGGGCAAAGCACACAGAGCTGCAGAGATGACCAAGAAGTCCCAGCTGTTCCCTTCGCAAACTGTTTGATGATTCCCTCTACAAGCAGTACCCATTTCTGATAATATAATTCCAGGCTTAGGAATGGTGTGTTTCCTACTTCTACATAATAAGATTCCAGACGCAGGAATACTCTGCTTTCCTCAGGGTTCCTGAGCGGGACGCTACTGTCACAGTTACTATTTGGGGGGAACTTTTGGGGAATAGCAGTTTACAAAATACTATTGTCAGTTTGTCCCCTTTTATGTTACTGCTTTTCACATATCTCCCTCTCAACATCCCAATAATTTACTTTATTTTTATGAACAGAATAGAAATGTTTCCTTGTATGTGGGTAGTACTGTGCTCCTTTGCTCTGTGTTTAAGAAGTTAAGGTATATGGACAGTAACGAAGTGTAGATTTTTGCCAGGTCATAAGTATAAATGAAGCAAAACAAGCTCTCATGCAAGAAAAGATGGTACAGTCTTTGTGGACATATTTGGAGGCACTAGACAAATGTAGTGTGTCATGTTTCTTAAAGGTAAAAAGATTTTAATTTATGTGCATTGGGCACATGTTTGGTGTTATGGCTTATTTCTAGAAGTCCTCTCAAAGGCTCATGCACCCACAGGTGTAGCCTTTGGGAAGTAACTGGATCAGGAGTGTATGATATCACTGATTAGGCCACTGTTGGGTGAGTTTATCAGTGTGTGTCATGTTAAGAGGCGAAGCCTGGTGGAAGAGGCAGGTCACTGTGCCCATGACCTGAGATGCTATATATCCCTCTTTCTGCCTTGATTGCTGCTTTGTTTCCTGCCTTCCATGCCACAGACTGTTTCTCCTCTACCATGCCCCTCTGCCATGTCACACTCCCTTAGATTCAGCCATTATGGACTGACATCTCTCCAAATTATGAGTCAAAGTAAGTTTTTTCACACTTAACTTGTGGGTGTTGACTGTTTTATCCCCCAAACAGGAAAATAAATACAAGATTCGGCATCTGCATAACCATCACATCATATCACAGTTATGAAACTCATTCATAAAGCACCACTCTCCTCAAATCGCTTTGTAAATGAAAGTGTTGATGTCTTTTATAGCAAAAGGTTTATAAATAATGGAAAGACATCTTCAAATGCTATTCAGAAAGAGAAAAAGTGTTTTCAATCATCTAATTTATAGAACTTGAGAATTACGGCTCTGACATACACAGTCTAGGATTCACAAGATTTCCCCAAATACAAAATGGCCTGAGACAATCAGCCATTCCCTCAATATACCAATTTATCATTCACATTGCTTACTTAAGGTATTAATTAAAAGTTGTAACACACTGATGACTGTAGGACTTGTTTCGCAGAACAATATTAAATAGTGCACTGAAACAACACTGACAGACAACTCTCACTCTGCAGTTTTAAGAAATTTCCAATGAGGAAAATTTTCAGGTTTCTTTTTACCTTATAATTTACAGTAAATACTTCCTTATCTCAAAATCTAATTCATTTATGAAATCTCACAATATGGTTTATGTGAAATGTTTAAGCTTGCTGCAGACTCGTCTTTAACCTTCCACACTATTCCTAAAGTGAGTATGCAATTTTCTGTACACTCCAGAGAGCACACTTTCTCCAACTCAGAACAATCAGTGTTCCCTGGAAGCTCGGACTTAATCTGTGTTGCAGAGATGCCAGTTTATAAGTCAGCAGTACAGGACCACATTCTTTTCATTTGTTTTCTCAGTATCTCTGCAACTTTCATCACCAGTTTTCAACTTTGAAATCCCAAGTGCTCCCCTTCCCTACTATTGGCCAATCTGTTCCCTGGTATGCCTCTGATGTCCAACATTCCTCAGCTCCAAGAATGTGGGGGATGAGGGTGGGAAGGGAAAAGCAGATTTCTGTGTGCTCCTAATGTTCTCTGAAATATGTGACAAGCCCTGCAGGAAATAACGTTTGGCATGCCAAAGTCTCATTACCGCATTAATTGCCTCACTCATGACAGTTTGGGCCTGAGCAAATGGCTGGGAGCCTGCTGTGTTCCTCAAGAGAGCAACGTGGGCCAAGGCAAAGGTGTCTGGACTGCCCCCGCAGTCAGGAAAAGGCCCTGCCATCAGAACATGCTCCAGAATCCTCTCTACCTCCTGGAGAGTCATTGTTAAATCGGTGAGGGAAAGGTTGTCAAAACTGTCTCAAAATCTTACAGCAAATATTCATGCAAACAAAGTAAAACAGGGTTAAGTTATATTTTATCAGCAGGACACTTGGACAATAAGTGATTGTCCGACTGACTGTATGTCACAGCAACAAAGAGTGAAAGGGTGGGTTGAGGGTCTGAAGATAAAAGCTCCAAATGAGCTTTCAGCATCCCTACATCTGAAGCTGAATGAACACAGAGTAATCAGAGCAGTGCATGAGAGGGCAATTGGAACAGAGTGGAGAGTAAGTCGCATTTGAAGTCAAAGCAAAATTCAAAAGAAAATTCCCTTTAAACTCCCCTTCCATATAATTAATCTTAAAGTATTCTTTTTAATTAATGTAATTAAAGGTTTAATTATTGAAAGTCAAATTAAAGATGAAAAGTACCATGTAATTAAGATGGTTATTTTCTTTTTTTAAGTCTCAAAGGAAAACCAAATGCAGTTTTTCTTTCCCAATCTTTTCAACTTCAGTTACATTTCCTATCTTTTAGTAATTACAAGATTTAAGAGAGACATTGGCCAAGGAATAGAGCGAGTAGAGAGAAAACGAAAGTTTTATTGAACACAAGGAGAGTCATCCAAAATAATTAGTTTTCAATGATATAACTATTAATATATGCAGAGGAAGACAATATAAATTGGTACAATCTTTTCATAGTGTTTTAAAAACAAAAGTTCTAATTTCCAAAACACAGGAAAAAAGAAATCTTCACACATGTATATGTATCATTGCACTTCTTGTTGCTGAAATTTTGGTTCAGAAATGCTGACAGAGTAAAGGATATCCTTGAGTAATAAGCAGAAGCAAAGATAGGTTTTAGATGGCACAGAAATGTACTCATACATAACAATCTGTCTAGTCCAGGATGGTGGGAGAGCTCAGTTTTGAGAGGTTTACATACATAGGGTCCTTTTGTTTTCTTTCTCTACCATCTCTCTGCATAATTTCTTTCTCTAGATGACCAAAGCTGGGTTTCTACCAGGTCGGGGACTCAGCCCATGGAAAGTGCAAAGAGCATGAACAGAAGCAAACGCGTTTGTAAATATGCAGGTTTGACGGGGCACACGTGGTTGGACCCAGTTGACAAGTGTTAGTCAGAAGGAGAGGAAACACAGGCTTTAAGGGTGTAACCATATTCTCACAAAGCAAGTGGAGACACAATGATATCAATACTAAGTGGAAGAATGAAGAAAAATATAGTGACAAGGGAATTAGTGTTGTTAATGCTGACACCACAGAGGTAAGGAAATATACCAATTTATTTTTAAGTATCTGTTTGATGGAATGATGTCAGAGCAGGAAACAGTTTGACCAAAAAATTTGTAGGACAAAATTCCTATCATCCCTTTCACACACCAGCCGACCCACTCACACATACACACATACCTCTGTATGAGGGTAAACGTATGTACATCTATATGTGATAGTTCGTTACGTGGGTCAACTTGACTAGGTTATAGTATCCAGATATTTTGCCAAATACTAACTGAACATTGCAGTGAAGGTAACTTTTTAAAAGGAAATTTATATTTAAATAGTGTAGTAAGTAAAGCATATATACTTCATAGTGTGGACGGGCCTCCTCCAGTCTCTTGAAGGACTTCAGAGAAGACTGATTGGTTTTCCTAAGCACAGAAAGGGCAGCCGTAACTGCCTTTGGAGCTTAGCTGCATCTGCTTTTCCAGTTTCCAACCTGCCCGCTGATGCTCCATGTTTCGGACTTGGCGGTGTCCACAGCTGAACCAGGTCCTTAATACACACAAATGTTATCTGTCTCTGTGTCTCCACATGTTTACCAAGTTTGCCAATATTTACAAAGCCTCAATTATTGTTCTAGAGATTATTGTAAATAATTCTTCTGTTGTGTGTAAGCCATCAGGTTCTTACTTGTTTTTTGGGGTTTTTTTGACTGGAGATTGCATTAATGCTAGACAAGCCCTCTACCACTGAGCTACACTCCCAGGCCCCACCAACTTCTTATAAAATATAAATGTATGTCTGTGGTACACATTTATTGTTCAAACTAGTGTAATTAAATATAGTTATGCTTCTGTTAATTCATTAAGTACATATTAAAATATTTGACTCCTAGCAATAACACATGAAGGTATGATTTAAATTACCAGCTTATCCTCTTCCCTTCCCAATTTTTGTTGGCTCCTCAGTAATGTGTATTCCAGATTTGGTACTCTGATCTAAACTTTTCCTAACAATTTACTTTTATAGTTTAACACATTTTGAAGTTTTTTTACTGCAGTTTTATCTAAATGTTAACCAACTCCAGGAAGATTATACTCATTCTCTGTTAGACTCCTCAAGAGATTCTTGGGGAAAACTACTTGTCCGTAGCATTTGTAATTAAAAGAGCTTGTTTGGATGAGAAATGATCAGGTCAGCCTTTATTTTACTATGAATATTTTAAATACAATGTCTTCTGGACTTGAACAATAGAATTGAGCAATTTAAACGATTATGTTAGGTTCTTTTTCTCTTACGAGTAACTTAATCTGTAGCCTTCCCACCAAAATATTCATC
>PVJX010025575.1:0-26791 GCA_004027295.1 Dolichotis patagonum | reverse complement strand
AGGCATACTCCGGTGTTCGTCATGATGCTGGTACAAACAAACTGCTGAGCTGCAAATAATATAAAAGAACAGCATATTATATGTGATTCACAGTGCTTAACGACAATAGACAGCCGTGTTGATGGTTTATGGACTTACTGTGCTATGTATTTTTTGTTTTTAGAATGCACTTTACTTATTAAAAATTGAACATGAAACAGTGTGCCACGTTGTGCTGACAAAGCCTCACCTATTTCACACTTAATGTCCTTTGAGTCCATCAAGAAACCACAGTGTCACCGACGGGCTGTGTGGTAAACGCACTCTGTGATGTTTGCACAATGACGAAACCACACATCAGTGCAATTCTTAGGTTGTCTCCCTATGGTGAGCCACACCTGCTGTAAACTCTCCTGCTTCTGTTTCTCTGGGGAGCCCAAACTGATGCAGTGGAAATGAGGAGGCAGCACCTTACCGATCCCAGAAGACTTCACTGTCTTCCTGATGGGAACCAGGATCCCATCCCAGCCACCCCTGCCCACCAATAGGAAGTTCTGCTGAGGATTTATAGACGAAAGTGCCCTCCCCACTGCAGAGTGTTTTAAAAGCTCCCACTATTTCACAGCATCTCTTGACATACCCTGCCTGTCCCATGGTGTACTGGGAGCAATATGTGGAGAAATGGGAGCAACACACTCGTAAGTACCACCTCTGCATTGATTTGGAGGTTCCCGTGTGCAGCCTTCTCAGCCACAGCAGACACATGCAGGCTGGCCATTCACATGCAGAAACACCATTAAATAACAGGTGCTTTCAAACTCTCTCTCCCGGAAGCCATGTTCAAATCACAGTATTCTTTCCCTTAGCACAGCTAAGCATCCTCAGAAACCTGCCTGTGGTCTTCATTTACACTTTTGCTGCTCACTCTGTTACCCACTCACTATGAGGTGACCTTAGCCCTCACCACTCTGTCCCTCACCAATGACTCCCTATGCTTAAGGCTACTGTATCCTTAGTCTTCGTTTTCCTTACTGCCTTAGTTTCATCAGTTTATAGGCTGCACTTATCTGTGGACAATCTTTTCCTTCCTTCTTCTGCAGCCAGTTTTCAGTCTGCATCCTGTTTGTCTGCCTGCATTCTCTCTACCTTCTCCCATCAAAGTCAAGCTGGTCTATTTTGGATTGAGCAGTGACCTTGCAAGACATGCTGAGGTCCTCACTCTGGTGCCTGTGAATGTGACCTCACTTGGGAATTGGGTCTAAGCACAGGTCATCAAATTAAGATGAAGTCATTAGGGTGGGCCCTAGTCCACCATGACTGGTGGTCTCGTAAGAAAAGGAGAATACCATGTAAGACCCAGAGATAAGATGTGACACCTGAGTGGAGATTAGAGTGAGGCATGGGTGGGGAGGACCTATTGGGAGCTGAAGCCAGGACCTTCGCACTGAGCTACATCCGGGCCTTTAAAAAAAAATTTTTTTTATTTTGAGACACACACAGTCTCACTAAATTGCTAACTGTATCTTCAAGCCAAGGACTTCCAAGTATTGCTGACAAATACAAAAACGAGAAGAAGACAAGAGGCAAGAAGGATGCTCCCCTATAGATTTTAGAGGGAGTCTGGCTCTGCCGACACCTTAATTTTAGACTCAGAGCCTCCAGAATTATGAGACAATAAGTTTTCATTCATTTAATCCACTTGGTTTAAGGTATTTCTTTACGGAAGCCCTGAGAAATTAAGACATGGTCCTGCAGGAATCCCTGGAAATCGGGGTGCTTTGAATGCACTCTTTACTGGATGTTTCTGACTCAAGCTAATGACACTGACTCAGGGACGAGCAATTTCTTTTTTTGTGGGAACCAGCACGGAATGCTTACTGCAGGCTGATGCATGCGCAGACTGAGGTTCTGATCACACCGACCCCTGGCGAAGGTCTCTACTGCACAGCCCCAGCCTCACTCCACCTGGCTGTCTGGAACTCAGTCTGTGGATTTGGCCTGACCAGGGCACCCCAATCAGACTTTGTTTGTTTATGCATCCTGGGCATTTGATAACGACAAAAGGCCAGTATGTTCCCAGGAAAGATTCTCACAGACACACATTCCACCGCTCAAGCTTCTCAGCTCAATCACTGCTGCAGCTGAATTTCATTTTCTAATGTATTCAGAAAGGAGTGCGTCCGCAGGCAGCTCCATCCCCAGCGGAATCCTCTGATGAGGTGGGCTGTGTTAACTACTCGGGGACTTCATGCACTCTGATTACTGCTCATGAGGCTTCCTTCCATTTCTTCAAGGAGCTTAATGACATTTTTCTGGGGGGCAAAATTCATAAATTTCCATGTTTTAGTAGCTTGGCTGATACAAATTGTCGTCCCTTTCATAGCCCATGAAACAATGCTCTTCATTTACCGCTTTGGTGAGATAGCACTTCAAATGTCATCTGGCCCATAGCATCTAAGAAATACCGAGAAGCATAATGAAATATAAATATTACTTATATTTGAAAGATGTATATGTTAAAAGGCATAATTTCTTGGGTTTGCAACGTATGTGATGCTGAATGTGCCTTGGTAGGATCAATTTTCATGGTCAAATGAAAGATTTTGTGTCCTTTACACATTTGCTTTCATTTACGTTTATGTGGAGATGATTGCAGAGCCAAGAAAAAGTGATAAAGCCTTTTTAGTAAATTCTAACTTATTAAAATGATTTTTTCTCTTTCTGTAAATCTTCCTTCATTGATTTATTTATTTTCATCTCCTTCATTTGAAAGTACTCTTATGACTCAAATTATTCCGACCAAATTCATGGTTGGGAGCCAAATGTTTTAATAACTTTCCCCCTTAGTTTGGTGACAAATGCATCCATGTGTGCTCCCCTGCCTGTCAGATCACTAACAGTGGCTCCCATGTCTCTGAGGAGGCTAGGAATATAAAAAATATGCAATCAGGAGCGTGCTAAATGAAATGGTAAATTTAGCTGATGGGACGTGCAGAATACTGATGAGCAGCCTGCCGGGCCTGCTGTGCACTTGTGCGGTGCAGACTTAGAATAATGACCTTGCTCAAGACTTAAGCAGAGACAACAACTGCAGCTGGCGACAGATAGATGCTCTGATTACACTCCAGCCGCCACACCTCTCCTGGGATCTCCATGCTCGCTGTAACCAGGAAGGCTGCCACCTCAGTTCAGGTCACACATTTTTACCTTCTGGGAGTGGACATGAATCCGGGGGAAGCTGTGTGTGTGTGTGTGTGTGTGTGTGTGTGTGTGTGTGTGTGTGTGTTGGGGGGGGGTCTGTCTTCAAAGTTTACAACTGTTTGGCTTCAAAATGCCTGACTGTGTCGCCTGATAGATTCTTGAAATTAATTTTAAAAATGAAACACCTATTCACTATTTTTCCTTGCTGTTTACCACCTTTAAAATGAAACAATAAAACATCTCTTAAAAAACACCTGCCTTCTACGAAAGCTAAAAGGACTTCTTTGAAAGCAGGGAAAGAGCAAGTGGGTTAGCAAATAACTTCATAAACATCTCTTTGCCCAAAGTGGGTACAGTGCAGAAACACAACAGCTTCATTATCGATGGTAAGTGTTCCTGGCCAGTATATTCCTGATTTTCATGCAAAAAAGCCCAGACTCTCACGCAATACGGCTCAGCTTGTTCAAAGTCATAATGAACGAGGAGCAGAACGAGGCTTCCTGCACTGGCCAGTGTGACTGCAGAACCGAGTCTTAACTGCTATAAGTTGTTGCCTTTCTGGTCTGAAAAATGACTCACTATGAGAATAATGCTCCTATTTTCTCTTGGAAATTCACTCTGGCTAGATAGATCTGACCAGTGAGGCTGTAAGCAAAGGATCAAAATTTGAATACATTTAAAAATTTTTTAACAAAGAGTTATTTTAGAGGATTATACTTTGAATGCATTTCCTTGGATATCATTCTGCTTCTATTTAAGATGTATGAAAAAGTGAAAGACTGACTAAGTAAATCACTGGATATACAAACAAATCACTTTTTTTAAAAGGCTATGGTAGTCCACTTCCCAGAGCTCCCAGCTACTTACTCACCTCAAACTTTATTTGGTTTCCTTCTACTTTGTACTGGGGCTGGTCTCTGTAACCAAACGAATATGCAGAAGGGAAGGAAGAGCACCTTTAAGGGTAGGTTATAAAAGACACTGTCGCTTCCATTTGTTGTTCTTTTGCAGCCTGCTTCCTTGGCTCATTCATCCTGAGGAAAGCCTGATGATGCAGTGTGAACGTCTCCAGGAAGAGGCCCAGGGTGTGATGTCTTCCAACAGTTAGGAAGGCATCTCCTGCTCCCCACCACACTGCTCACGCACTTTCAGATTACCAGGTCAAGAGCTGGAATCGCCTGCTTTAATCATGCTCAAATTCCTGAGCCTCAGAAACTGTGTGTGACAATCAGCTTCTGCTGTCTTAAGCTGCTAAGTTTGGGGGTCAGTGCAGTGACAGAGGACTAACACAAAAGGTACCATGATCCATGGACACAGGTGATCTGGAGACAATGAACTCCAGAGACCGAGAGCTTCCCAGCAAGCAAGGAGAATAAGACATGTTTGTACCTTCTTCTGTTGCTGAGGACAAGGTAGGTGAAATAGGAAGGGACGAGAAAAAACAGGGCTTCCGATAAACATGAGCTGTACATGCGGTACAAATCGAACCTGCTGCAACAAGAGATGCAAAGGTGGCCCTTTTCACCAAGTGATTACTTTGCATGGGAATTTTCTAGTTTCATGGAAGCTAAGGTGGGTGCTGGAAGAGAAAAAGACACCTTGCAATTTTGAAGTTTGTGGTGTCACAGTCTCAAGGTCTCACAGCCCACAATCTTACAGGCTCCAGTTTGTATGTGGCCCCAAATGTGTTTACGATGTCATCTCCCCGACTTGGATGGAGGTTTCGCTAAGGAAACACGTTATAATGAAGGGCAGTGACGTCTGGAGGCAGGCTTTGGTCAGAAGTGGCACCAGCTTTGCTTGCCTGGTCTCAGCCAGTGTTGGCATGTCTACTTCCTATCTGAAGGACCGCAGTGGCTCGCTGCTTCGTTGACTGTCTGATTTACTTTCCTCATTTTATTGTCGAGCAGGTGCAGCAGCCTGCTTGTTCTCTCTCAGGCTGCTAAAGTCCTGCCATTCAACCTCTTGATACAAAAATAGTATGTACCCACACAAAATCCACATACATATACACGCCCGTACATTTATATACAATACTTCAGTTGGCTATATGCTCTTTTGGTATTGTGTTTGGGATACTAGTGAAAAATGATACCTATAAAAAGCAAGAGAGGTGACCCAGAGTTAAAAGAAAGATAATTCAGTGGAACCAGACCCAGGGATGCCCTGGGTGTCAAAATTAGCAGAAGAGGCCTTTAAAATAACAATAACACATATAATAAAAAATAGATGTGCTAAAATGGATGTAACTAGTAAAGAGATGAGGAATTTGAGGATATAATCAGAATATATAGACCAAAATAAAAAAAGGAAAAAGTTAATGATATAAAGTATCTAAGCAACATTAAAAACAACTTTACCTAATTGACACTTACATAGAAAATATACCATTTGGTATATTTTCTATTATTTGAAAGAAAAAGTTCCATTATTTAAAAGAAAAATTGTTCTTAAGAAGTATCAGGGAGGAGCCAACCAACACACCAACCAGCCAGCCTTTCTGGTAAGCAGCACAAGCTAGGCGGGGCCTAGGAAAAGTCAGACAGTGCCTCCCCAGAATGGGCCTTGCTGGGACTGCGGGGAGCCGATCAGCAAGCCAACTAGCCAGCCTTTCCGGTCAGCTGCGCAAGCCATGTGGGGTCCAGGGAGAGAGAAGTCAGACAGTCCCTCCCATGAGCCTACTGGTGCTTGGCTGAGAATCACTAACTCCGCCCTCCCCCACTCCCATAAGCAATGCGCTGGTTTGGAGGACAGGCTGAGTTGATAGCAGCTAGGTACAAAAAGCAACTGAATGCTTGTATTGCTTGGTTGACTTTGCAGACGTGGGGCCAGCGGTCTGAGTCTCTATAGGGAGGATAACAGTATGCAATATAGCAATTATAGGGGATTTCCTTCTATCTTGTTTTTGAAGTCCAATATTTTTCTCACTGTTTTGTTTTGTTCTGATTGTTTTGCTTTATTTGATATTCTGTTTTGATTGGTTTTATGTGTTTTGTTTTGGTTTGATTTTGCCATATCTGATGGAATGGACAACTACTGTGAAGATAATGAGATCTACTACGGTGGTCATTGTTTTTTCCTATTATCCTGCTTTGAAGTTCTGTACTAATTTCACTGCTTTGTTTTGATTGGATTTATTCTGTTTTGTTTTGCTGGGTTTTATTATCTTCAAAATAAAATTTAAAAAGTGTCAGTATATCTGAGGAAGCCTATACAAAACTTCTACACTGAAGATCACACACAAAAAGTAAAGATCTCTGTAAGTGGAACCATAGACCATGTTTATGTATCAAAAATTTCAATATTGTAGAAACAGGAATTTCTCCAGAGCATGTTTAGAAGAAATTGACAAGGTGACTCTAGTTTATATGAGGTTATAAGCCTAAAATTAACTTGAAATAGAAGGGAAAAGTGGAGAATTTATATTACCAGTTTAAAACTTTAACATGAAACTGTAATAGTCAAGATAATGTTGTAGTGGCATAATGTCAGCAAATAGATAGAGCAAAATACAGCCTAAAAATAAACTTGCACATATGTTTAACCAATTTTTAATAAAAACACCAAAAATAATTCATTGTGGGACAACTGCATATAATGCCAGACAACTGGATATCAATATGGAAAAAACAATGATCTAAAATTCTCCTTATATCAAATATGAACTAATTAAAGGTGGAAGACCACATCCTTAAATATAAAATTGAGAACTATCAGACTTATGCATAAACTATAGGATAATATTTTTATGAATTTAAGTGAGGAAAAATTTTGATAGATCAGAAAACTAGGTAAAAATGACTTCATATAAAATTTAAAATTATATACTTTAACAATTACCATTAATAAAAGGAAAAGGTAAATCATAGATTGACTATTAGAAAATATTCCTAATAGATGCATTTGACAAAGGACTTCTATCAAGAATACATAAGAGGGGCTGGGATTTAGCTCAGCGGCATAAGCGCCTACCTGGAAAGCACAAGGTCATGAGTTCGAGCCCCAGTACCAAAAAAAAAAAAAAAAAAAAAGAATGAGTGAATGTAAACTGGCCCTGAAGCAAGGCCAGCAGATCGTAGCTGCTGGTTTCAAACAGGAGCCTAAAGAGAATTCTTTCTGTGGTCTGTTGGGCATTTCAGAACTTTGGAAATGGAATGGTCAATTCATCAAAAAGAAATAATAGGTGAGTATGGCGGATTTTGGGGGGGCTTGCAGGGGAGGGACTGTGGTGCGTCGGGACCTGCACCATGCAGTTGACTCGGGGTGCCGGGAGAACGAGGAACTCCTCCCCTCTCTGGGGGGCAGCTGTGAGTGTGGCAGACTTTCGACAACCCGAAAGAGAGAGACTCTGGTGTGTGGATTCCTGCACCATGAGGTTGACTCCGGGTGCTGGGAGAACAGGGAGCTCCTCCATTCTCTGGGGCAGTGGCTGCGAGCCTGCCGGCTAGTGGGCTGAGAATTGAACATCTCATGTCATCCTGTCCCCTGTCCCATGTCTCCCCCCCTTAGCAAGTGGGAGCCAGTTAACTAAACATCTTGTGAAAATATTGGCTATGTTATTTAGTATGAGCTCCCCACATGCAAAGATACGGACAACCATTTGGAAGAAAACAGGAGACAATATGACAGATAGTGAAGATTTCTGGTTGTCTAGCTTTGAAATTTATGCTTTCTAGCGGGCTGGGGATTTAGCTCAGCCCCTTAAGTGCCTGCCTGGCAAGCACTAGGTCTTGAGTTCAATTCCCCGCACTTAAAAAAAAAGAAAAGAAAAGAAATGTATGCTTTCTTATGTCCTGTTCTGTTTTGTTGTGTTTAATTTTATCCGCCTTAAAATAAAATTTAAAATATATATAAAAAAAAAGAGAGGGGAGAAGAAAGTGCTCTAAAAGGTATAGCTGCATGTATGTTTAAGTGTGTAAAATAGATGACCACATTACTGTTTTTGTTGGATTGTTGAGCGGAACTATTGACAGTCTCACTGTTTGAATGTCTACTTTGTGTGCTACAATTTTGTAACTTGAACAACTATTTCCAATGATGACAGTATGCAACTTATCAAGTGGCGATTTCTTAGTGTTTTTGTTTTGTTGTTGTTCTTGTTGTTCTTTTATTTTTTGCCTTTGGAATTCTGTATTGTTGCTACCCTTTTTCTGTTTTGTTTGGTTGTTTTCTTTTTTGTTTTTTCTCTTTAAATAAATTTTTTTTAAAAAAAAAGAATATATAAGAAACTTCTACAGATCAATAACTGAAAGGTAATCTTCCACTCAGTGTCAGGAGATTTAAATAGACTCCTAAAAGAGGACATATGTTGGACAACAGCTATAGGAAATGCTGTTGAGCATTGGTAGTGGTATACATAAGTGAATTAAAATTAAAACCACAAAATAAGATTCCATTCCATCCCACAATGTGGAATAATTGGAACTCACAGCTTTCTGGTGGGAATGTAAAATATTACAACCATTTTGGAAAGTTCAGAGCTTCTTAAAAAGTTAAATTTAAACTTTATGACCCATCAGTTCCTCTTTGGTGGAAATGACATAGGTCTATAAAAGTAGTTGTGCAAGTATATTTGTAGCAGACTTATTCATAATATGCTCCACTTAGAAACAGCCCATGACCCAGAATAGGTCAATGAATGGTGGTATATGTCTATAATTGGGTACTATGAAAATTACACAACAATAAAATGACTCATTTTCTACTATATGAATCTCCTAAATATTATACTGATGGAAGAACTCAGGTATAATAGAGTCTTAATCTAGTGGTATCAACATATTGATAATCTGAGCTTGCCTGGACAGGTATGGACCAGCTCCAAGTGAGCAGGAGAAAACTTTCTGGGATTGTAAAAGATGATCCATATCCTGATTATTGTGATTACAGCATATTACACTTAAAACAATATATCCAACTGTGCACTTAAAATCTATACAAATTACTGTTAAATTATAATAAACTTTGTTAAGATGTTTTACTCCATTTTCATGTTAAAACATTTTGCTAACCTTCTCCTTAGTTATAGAACTCTCATATATATCACCATCACATAATTTTTCCTGAGGTTTGTGGATGGATATCCATAGCTATGTATCTCATAGATGGTGAAAATGAGATGGCAAATCAGTGGTTGACTTTCTTACTGGTAACTCTGGGATTAGAACTTTTTCTTCTTAATTCCCATGTAGTTTGTTTTGCACTAGAGCTAACTGTGACCAAAAAAGTTGATCATATTGTTCAATTAAGAATGCACAGTATTTTTATTTGAGATGAAAATGAATAAAAATCATTTTATTTTTCTTACATATAAATAATACATCTTCTACCTTTCAATAGGAAAATGTTGTCTTTCTAAGAAGATTCTGTTACTCAAGAAGCCAGAAAAGAAGTATAATATCATTTTGCCAGTGACTTCTGTGTCATTAGCTTTCACCATGTTCTCACATATTCCAGAGTATAATAATGCTAGCGATGCTGAACCTCCTTCTCAGAAGAATGTGACAAATCACTCATTATGGTTGGCAAGATGTCCCAGAATAACAGACTACTCTATCATGCAAAAGAATAGCGGTTAGTAGTACTACCATCTTCCAGTTGGTAGAATATGCCTTCAGAAAGCACAAAGTCCAGTGCAACATGTGTCCCCCTCCCAAAACAGTAGCTGACAATGATCTGGTTACATCCTGTAGACTTCTCTTCTGGTTGTTTCTGTTGCTGTGCAGAAGCTTTCTAATTTGACATAATCCTATTTGTTAATTCTTGCTATTATTTCTTGAGCAATCGGAGTCCTAGTCAGGAAGTCACTTCCTGTGCCTATGACTTCAAGTGATTTCCCTATGTTTTCTTCTAGCAGTTTCAAACTGTCAGTTTTCTACTTAGATCTCCTGCATTCTGAATTTATTTTTGTACAGCAGGAGAAATAGGAATCCAGTCTTGGTCTTCCATATGTCGATGTCTACAGCACATTTTTTAAAGAGGTGGTCTTTCTCTAGTGTATGTTTTTAGTTTCTTAGATTTGGTTGGGTGGGTTTGTTTCTGTATCCTCTGTTTCTGTGTCTTCTGTTCTAGGCTAGTATGGGTCTAATTTTTATTAGTGCCATGCTTTTTTGTTACTATTGCTTTGTAGAATTATTTGAAATTTTATATTGTGATGCCTCCAGCCTTCCTCATTTTGCTTAGGACTGCTTTGGCTTTTCTTTGTTTCGATATGAAGTTTAGGAAAATTTTTTCTAGCTCTCTGAAGAATGTCATTGGAGTTTTTGTGTGGATTGCATTGAATCTGTAGATATTTCCGGTCACTTAAATAATATTAACCCTGCTAATCCTTTAGCATGGGAGGTGTTTTCAACTTCTAATGTCTTCAATTTCTTTCTTCATTATTCTGCAATTTTCATTCTAGGGGTCTTTTACCTCCTTGGTGAGTTTAACTTGGTTAGTATAACTTGGTAAGTTATAGATTTGGGGGAAAAGCTATTGTGAATGGATTTGTTTCCCTGATTTCTTTCTCAGCTAGTGATGTATAGAAAAGCTACTGATTTTTAAATATTGATCTTGTAATCTGTTGACATTTATTTATTTATTTATTTATTTGGTACCGGGATCGAACTCATGACCTCATACTTGCCAGGCAGACGCTTATGCTACTGAGCTAATTCCCCAGCCCCGACTTTTATTTTTGACTTTAAATTTTCTTTGTTTTTCTTTCTTAGTAAAAATTTGCTGATTTTGTTTACTTTAATCAAACCAACCCAGTATTATTGACTCTTGCTATGGGCTTTCTGCTCTTTTATATTTATTTCTGTTCTTTAAATATTTTTCTTCCTTCTGCTAATTTTGTGTTTGCTTTGTTCTTCTTTTTCAAGTTTCTTGAGGATAGAAAAGGCCTAGTAAGTGTTAAGCTATTTACTTGAGATCTTTTTAAAATGTGCTTCAATTTGTGTGAAGATGTATTTACAATTGTTACATTCTCCCCTTTACCATTGATAAATTGTCCCCTTTACCATTAAATAATGATCTCTTTTTGTTTCCTCTGAAAGTTTTTGATTTGGAGACCATCTTGTCAGATGTAAGTGGAGCTACCAGTGTGCTCTTTTGGTTGCTATAACACAGGACATCTTCTGTCCCTTCGCTGCAGCCTGTGTGTGCTCTTGAAGTTATTCGAGTCTCTTGCTGACGGCACAATGCTGGCTGGATCTTATTTTTTAAACCATTCTCCTCTTTCATGTCTTTTGATTGGAAAGCTTAATTTGTTTATATTAAATGTTATTTTTGATAGATTAAAAACTTACCATTACCAGTTTGTTATTTGTCTTCTGGTTGTTCTGTAGTTCCTTTGTTTTTTTTTCTTCCTGTCTCATTTACCTTTGTGATTTAATAATTTTCTAGAGTACTAAGCTTTTCCCCTTTGTCTTCATTGTTTGTGTATCTGTGGTTAGTATCAGACTTAATCAAACATTTTATGGTTATAATGTAACATTTTAAGAGACAGTAACTTCAGTTGAATATGCAACTCTAGATTTTTACCCTCCCTCATGCATGTTTTTTTATATTCTTATTTGCATCTTTTCATATTGTACATTTCCCAACTTATTGTAGCTTAGTTATTTTTGACCATTTTGACCTTAACCCTTGTCCCAGAGATGCATACTTAAAGTAGTACGTGTGGACTCTGGGAAGCTCCCTCAACTAGAGTCAGAGCCCTTAAAAACCTGACAGACTCTCTGGTGGCAGAGACCGTATCTGTCTGCTGTGGTGTTGGGGCTGCTGGGATTTCCTTGTTCACCTTTCCCCAGCACGAAGGAATCCTTAGTGGGAGGCTAGGGTAGTGGAGACACGATAATCCCTTCCCTGTCTTACACGGTATCCTGTGTTCCTGTGCGCTGCAGATTTCCACTGCAGCTTGCTCTTCTCTTAGGCTCTCCTAAATTTATTTTGGCCTAAATGCTGTTATTTAGTTGTAGTTTTGGAAGTTTTTGTGGTGGGGAAGGGCAGGGAGAACTAACAGCTTTTATTGTTTTTTTTCTAAGAGCTTTTAGTTGGTTATCTTAGTGCTGTCAGTCCTGAAGGGGTTCTTAAAGTATGTTCATAAAATACTGTCCAGAAATTTATATTCTCACTAGCATATCTCTTTCATGATGTTTGTGGTAGTGTTGAATATTATAACTTTAAGATGTTTACTTTGTATATCACTGAGTTCATTTGAATCACTGTTAAGATTAAATCTTTAAATATATGTATTGTATATCTTGTAAAAATCATTGATTTTCTTGCTGATTTTTCAGTTGGATGAACCCAGCATTCTTGTGGACTAAGTATTAGGGAAAGAAATAATGTAAGATTGAAAGGAAAGGGGTTTATCTTCTCTAACTTCCTCGGACTTGGGTATCTGTACACAGTTTTCTCCAGTTTGAATATCTGCATATAATTTTCACCTTTAGGCTCTGAGGCAAGTAGCTGATGAGGCTGTTTGGATGGTTTCCTGAAGCCTGAGACAGATCAGTAACTATTAGTGAAGGAAAGTGACGGGCAGGTCACATATAGCCAAAGCCTACTGCCTATGCCAGCAGCAATATTTATTGACTGCTCACCGTGCTGACTGAATTCTTACGTAAATTGTCTCATTTAATTTTCCTAAGCTCAAAGAGGTAAATGCATTACCTTGCTCAAGAAGTAGACACGGAACCGAGGCTAAGAAGGTGCATAACTTGCCTATGGTCTTGGAGGTAGGGCGCAATGAACCTCGTTCTGCCTTCCACCCAGACTCCTACTTGCTTCCCGAGGCAGCCGTGGGCTAGGTCAGAAGTGACACTCGCTGCTGCTCGTGCACAGTCGACACTGTGCCCTCCTGTCACGCTCCAGGTAGAAGGGCGGAGGATGTGCTGCGTCTGCAGGACAGAGGCTGTGTCAGCTTGGAAAGGTCCTTTGAAGGGACCTGGATGGCGCAGCCCTGGAAGGAAGCGCTGTGGCGGATTGCGGGCTCTACCGGATAACGAACGGCTCGGTGCTTTAGAGCCTCCTTCTTGTCCCTCAGGAGCTCCTGGGACTCCTCCAATCTCACGACTGTGGTGCTCACAGACTTGTACATTTTGGGGCTTAGTGCAGTCAGGTTGGGACAACCTCATAAAGCATGTTGGAATGAGCAAAGGCTAAATCCCCCGGAGTCATGTACAAGGACTTCCACAGAAGCAATAGTCTCTTTGATTATTTTTTTCCATAGCTGGTGAAAGGAATTCTGTGTTAGAGTTAAGCATGTGGTTGAACTGCTATTGAAAATATGTTAAGCCACGGAAAATAACTTGGGTTAGATATGTAGGAACACTGTCTGGTTTCTAAGCTCTTTATAACAACTAGTTTATCATTATCTGGCATGGGCAGTATCTGTGTTTATGGCAGATCTGTGAGGCCAGTGAAGGGCAGCGTGTTAAAAAGGAAAAGCAGTGTAAACTAGGGAGGTAGCAAAGAGATTATTCTTGCTCCAAGCAATATACTGAAAGTAGCAAAGAACAAATCTTTCTTTGAGAATGTATTCACCGATCCTTTAAGCGCATTACTTGTGTTTGCTGAACTCTCTTATAGAATCTACTTTTTCCCCATCTCAAATGAGTTAGCTCTCCTTGAGGTCTGGACATGCCATAGATTTACTGCTCGAGTTCTGAGTCGTTTCCAGTCTCCTAATTATCCCACCTTATAAAAGCAACACTCTACCTTTGTTAGGGGATAATTGACTTGCCACTCTAATTAGCTGCGGGAAAAGACTACTTTTCAATGCAAACCTTTCATTGAAGTACACTTTCCAAATTCAGTTTTTATAAATATACTTCCTATGCTTATGTCGTTCCTCAGTCCTTTTCACAGCCCCTCAAGGCCTATCAAGGCCTACTGTGTGCATTCATGTGCTTGCTTCCCTTTGCCCTGGGGAGAGCCTCATACGTGCCTCTGGAAATGATTTAATAGGTTTCTCCTGGTTCACCATTGGCACAGCTGACCAGCGTCTAGTTCTAGTTTTCCCTTTCCTGCTCTGTGTTTGCTCTCTCTGAGCGACATAAGAGGGCTGGCGGATGGACAGAAGCCTAGTTCCCACACTGAGCCTGATTTCTAGGGAGTCATTTTAGTAAACAGCTTACAGTAATTGAGTGTTTATTGTGTTCTAGGCAATGGACTGAAACTTCACGTGGATCATTTCATTTAATCTCCACAGTATCCCTATGAAGTTGATATTGTTGATATCCATATTTATTACAGACAAGAATATTGAAAGTCGGAGTGGAAAAGAATGTTGCCTGCCGGCAGCTTTAGAGATGTTGTCAGCTGACGCTCACCTTGATTATGACCTAAACCTTAATTCTGACCTCACACCCCTGCTCCCTGGGTACAGGATGGGGAATAAAACAGGGCATTTTCCCCAGACAAACAGATAACAGACACCACGAGCTAGTCCTCAGGAGAAGGGCAGAGATTTCTTGCCCAGGCCAGTGTTCTACACGGCAACAAAGATTCTGGACACAGGATCCAGGGATGTGAGTGTATGTTGGGAGAGATCAACACTTTCCCAAGCCCAGTTCCACAGTGAGGTTTCTGAGTACACATGTTCTGGGTTCAGAAAGCTCCTGGCACTAGTGTGTTGCAGGCTGTTGGCTTTGGAAGGGATTAGTTTTGCTTTGGACAAATATCAGCAACATGAACTCATACCCTGGCATTGCTATAGTCTCTGTCCAGGGTAACAAGCTGACTTTTCTTTTGTTTGTTTTTAGTTTTTCATGGAGAATGAGGTGAGATGAATTCCAAGATCCTTAAACAACGGAGTCAGCATTCTGAGAAGGTGTAATGTGTCCTTAGGTTCCGTCTCCCTGAGGTATGTTTTTGTCTCTTCTCAGGGTGAGCTCCTGGCTTTTTCTGCTTCTGGGTGCTGAGATCAAAGGTGAGAAAAGAGCTGACATTTTAGCTAATTTTCTTTTGGATGCATCTTCCTGCCTTCCTCTCTCTGTGAACCTTGGCCACACTGAGATTATATTATTATCATATCACAAAGATGCTTTGTGCCCGTAGACTGAACTTGTGTTAGTCCAAAGCTGAATAGTTACTTCTTTTTCACTGAAAAAACTGAGTTGAAATATTTTAACCTGAATTAAACATATATACTTGCTCTTCTATGTCACAATTGTTGTATTCATTTGCCTTTTTCTTTAATAATTCATTGAATTTTTTCCTGTAACTTTCCTTACCATTTTTGCTGTTTCTGCAGTTAACATAAATGTAACGAGAATGATATTTAATCAAAATTGCATTTAATTGATTTGCTATGGAGTTTAATGCAGAGAGTGACAGGAAAAAAGTGTTTTGAAAAAAATGCAAATTTTAAAGGCAAAATTCCTGAGCTTTGTCTTAATACTAGCAATGCATTTTCCTGTGTAAACCATTTCATTATTCTGAGCCTTAGTTTCCCAACTTGGAAATTAAGGTTTTTAAAATTTTTTTCATAGTGATGCTAGGAGGATAATGTGGTAGCATTTTCAAAAGAGCTCTGAACACTTAGCAGGAAAGACATTGTAATCTGTTTCCATTATCTTGTGTTCTAAATGAAACTAGCATAAGGAATAATTTGGGACCACAGTGCTTTAAAAATAATTGTGTGTAGTCATTCAGCTTGTCTTTTACTCTATCTCATATACACGTATTCTATTAGTGTCTGTCCTTGAGCCAGTGAATAGAGTAAAAACACTCCTGGACTGGTTGGCATGGAAACTAACCCCAGAGCATGCTGGGAGCATGTAGGCAGTCTTTGGACCCAGCTGTGTGGCAGGTGTAACAATAACCCCTCCCCCTCAAAGTCACTGTGGGGCTAAGGAATGTGTAATTTGACTAGCACTGAAATAAAATAAATATAACCAAGTTGTAAATATGCTTTTGTGTATTTCTTCTCTTCCGAAAAGAAAAAAATAGCACTAGACAACCTTATGGTAAGTATGGTGAGAACATACTTATGTCTACGGCAAGAGATGCATCAGGGAATTTGTCTCAGGCTGTACCAGTACCCATTCTCTAAGAAGTTCGTCTCCCCATAGAGCCACGAACCTCAGGCAGCCATGTTTGTACGATGGCCCACACCAACTGGATTAGAACTGAAGCTCAGATTCAAGATAAACAACAGATTCTCCCTGGAATTTGGAGTTGGACATGATGGATCTTATTCAGTCTGGACTGTTTGTTTAAACTCTGCCATGCTCAGGAAATATGCCAAGATTAATCTGGTTGGCTTGACTGTTAACCATGTGTGCACCAGTGTATCTCTTCAATTCACTTTTTGGACTTGCTGGTAACAAGAATTTAGGTTTTTAAAATCTGAATTCACCCAAACTCACTAGATTATTATTTTTGACATTTCAAACAAAAGTAGTGAGTGCTGTGAACCGTCTTGGAAATGTACTTCTTTCTGAACACTGGTAGCTCTAGTTTATACATTAAAGCTGCAAGGGCTATGAAAAAACAAGAAGAGGGTGGTGTTTAACATTAGTCAGAATTCTGGCAGCAAAGCACTGGCACACTTTTTGCATGATATAATGAAGAGACTGTTGAGAAGCAGTGGTGTAACGTGCTGTAGCAGCTGGGCTTCTGTTTCCACCTTGGCACCTATGTGGAAGGGCATGGAGAGGTTCTGGGAACCAGGAGAACACAGAACAGAGATAGGTGGGAGAGAGAAACATGCAAGAGCTCTGTGTGGCCAGCACTCCCAGCAGAGCCAGGAAGCAGCCATGGCATCTCCACAAGCAGGCAACCGGAAGAACAGACACCGGGCTGCGCTCACTCCTTACATCCTCTTCCCTAGTAATTTTCTGCTTTTCTCCACTACTTGAGCCAACTGGAAACCAGTGAGCCAGAGTACTTGCTGATGCAATCCATACCACAGAGCACCCTGAATAATAAAGCAGAGAGAAGGGTGTGGAGTTGGTCAAAATCAGCAGCTGGGCGGCCTCCCTTTCCATCCACTTAAGTCAGTCTCCCTTTTCCACCTACAGGGGAGACACCGGTGGGTGCTTCTTACCAGGTCCGATCGTGGGGCTCCTCAGTGTCTCTGCCTCCTTGAGACCAGTTCTTTACCATCTCACTTGCATCTAGAATCTCAAATACACAACTTTTCTTCTTCTTTCTGTTCATAGGTATTATATGTTTTGCTGGGAATACCTTTTACAGCCCCTGATCCTCTGTCAAACTTCTATTTAGCATTTCCTAACTGCAGTTACCTTGCTTGTGCAGTTTTCTGGTCAGATAACAGTAGACTTAAGCTCTTTCTTTACTGTCTTCTCACATCGTCCCCCACCTTCGTCCCAGGTCACTGTTGACACTGATGTTCCTTTCTCCCCCTCTTGTGGGTCCTTGAGGGTCCCTGTGTCTGCTGCACCAACTCCACTTGGTCTTTAGCACTTTACAGGTGCAAACCTGATGCTTAGAAAATGCTTAGTAAATGAACAGTTTTCCTTCCTTCAGTCACGCCTATCTTCCACCTGCTTTCCATTTTCCCATGTGTCCTCCAGATTAATCTTTCAAAGGACAATCTCATTGCGATCCTCTCCTTCTTTGACATTTCCTGTAGTCCCCACTATTGGAGAGTGATGTTCAAGCCTCCAACTTGTCCACAAAGCTCTTCACCATGGGGTCTCCAGCTGCATTTTCCCATCATCTGCTACCATCCCTTCCTGGCTTGCTTCCTGCAGCTCTCACCCACACTCCAGGTCTTAAGGGACTGCCCAGCATCTTCAGCAAGCCATCCCTCCCATATGTTGTCATAATTCGCATCTGCGCATCCCTCTTCCTGAGCACTGCCTCCATTTCCTGTCTCTTCCTAGCTACTCTTACCTTCTCCCTGCTCCCAGCCCTTCCTGCTATGGCTTTGCCAAGCCCTTATTTATAAAGACTTAGCTGACTTGGCATTTTCTCTGTAATAATTTCCTTAAAGGCTCTCCCTTGAGACTCAAACAAGTCAGCTTCTTTTTTACAGCTATGAATTCATCTTCATATTGTGTTGAAGAAGATTTGCTTATTTATGGGTTGTCTTTCTCATTCCTAGAATCTAACACAAACCCTGGCACATAACATCTGTCCATAATTGTGTTTTTACTAAATATATGAGCAAATAAATGTTAATTAAACCTGTATCCTGTGGTCTTCGACTATGAAAGAACAACTCTCTTTTCCTCTTTGGCTGCTGCATATGTGGCTCATCCATGCCTGAGGCAGGTGGGCCAAGCCGTGCGCAGCGTGGCCAACGGGGCGCAGGCGGAACGGTGTGTGAACTTCAGGTCAGCCCGCATGCCGAAAAAGGCTCTGCTGTGGACATGTTGGCTGCAGCTCCGACAGTCATCTTGGGCTGTGACTTGGAAGTCACATGCTGAGGGTGGCGCAGAAGGGAGCTGGAGAAGCTTAGGTCTGACAATCATTGTTACCTTGAGATTTCTGTCATTTTTCAACCAGATGTAATCCTAACTAATGTATCTACTTAACTATTACTACTAGTTTTATCAAAGTCAAAAGTCAGGAAAAGTTGAAAATCACATGTTTATTTACTGTTCTAGCTTCAGCTTTCTTTAGTGACTTTTCAAACCAGCTTTCAGGGGACTGGGGATTTAGCTCAGTTACCTTGCAAGCATGTGGTCTTGAGTCCCCGGTACCGATAAAAAAACAGTCTCAAACCAGCTTTTAGAAGACACTGTTTTAAGAGCCTAAATTTAGACCATCAAGGACATCATTCAGCTTCACATTACATCTTACTATGACGCTTATTTTGAGTTGACAGGGTCTGTACGTCAGCATCACAGAAAAATACTCAACAGAGGTCAGTCTGTGATGCCACAGTGTTTATTTTGCTACCAGTAGAGTAAGCTGCCTTCACTGCCAAGAGTGGGACCAAGTCAAATTTGCCTATTTGTCTAAGCAGTGTTTATTATTTATCAGTGCCTACAGATCCCTTTCTAGCACCCCTATATCTGGCTTTTTGTGGCATAGTATATCAAGGGCACTGTAGCTTCCTTTCATTATGACTTTAATTTTTCAGTTTGGGTTCACATCTCCATAGGAAGGAGTTGAGGAAAAGACAATCACCCTCCACCCCGTCTGGCTGAGGTCAGCATGCTCTATGAACTGGGATTTTTGTGCTAGAAAAGCTGAAGAGATTTTTTGATTAAAGGATTATTCTGAGAGTTTTCCATGAGGAATCAGCAGCCTGTGGTTATATTCTGCACCTATTAAAAGATGGAGTTGTAAAACTGATGTGTATGTAATCTCTTCCATGTTTCCATGGCAACGGTGGCAGCAATTCTGTGAATAGCTCTTCCATTCTTCCTTCAAGACTTTCAGGCAGTGAAGTTGTTTTGTTTTTAAAAACCATTCTTTCTTTAAAAATAATGTATTCATTTAGATTAATTTTGAGGAGTTATTTATGAGGCGAGGTATACGCCCAGGATGTGAGTCCAATAAGTAAACAGTTTTGCTACTAACAAGCTGTGTGACATTGGTAAGTCAGTTATCCTTTGTAAGCTTCAATTCCTCCATCTAAAAAATATAAACAAAGCTGGCATCTTTACAACATGGTTGTGGGAGATGTACATGAGCTTTCTGGCACAATCTGTGGCTTGTGATAATTATTAGTGATTATTCTGAATGAAAATGTAGCCAGTTGGACTGCCAGGTGAGGTTGTAACCCTCAATATGAGGGCAGTGCCTCTGCAGCATCAGCAGAATCTATAGATATGCCCCTTCTGCTGATCCTGATATTGACAATTTGTGTCTTCTCTTTTTTCCTTATTAGGTGTTTATTTGTGTCTTTGTATTTAAAGTGCATCCTGTGTGAACATCAGGTATTTGAGTTTTGTTTTCTTTACTCAGTAAGAAAATCTCTGTCTAATTGGAGTGTTTGCACCACTTCATGCAATCACTGATATGGGTGAAGGTCTGTTAGATTTTTGTTCATTCTCACTATTTCTTCTTTCCCACCTTATCTTAACTGAATGAGGTTCTTGGGAAGGCAGTGGAATGGGAAACACCAGAAATCTGTCTCTTCACACGAAGATGCAATTGTGCTAGTAGACTCTGACTGATGTAACTATTTTGGAACTGTGATGCTATGCGAAAGCTTGCAGCACCCAGAGGAAGATGGAAAGAAAAACTGTGGATAGTTTTGTTAAATTTGACCTCTTAGAAGTAGTTACCTACCCCTTCCCTGTACCACAGCCATGCATGTGTTCCTGAAACTGCTTGCATGCAGCTTGTGAGAGATGGGGTAGGCATAAGACCCTCACCTCACAGTATCGGCACTCATGTTCTGGTCACTAAGTGCCAGTTTTGAGTGTAGAATTGCAGATGGGAAAATGAATGTGGCCAAATAATGCCGATTCATCCCTCCCTGTCTGGTCAAAATGACTTCTAAGGAATCAAAAGGGCTAGAGCCAGATCACCCTCTTCTTTCCTTTATTTCCTCTTCTGGAAACCAGATGCCAAAAACTAGAATATTCAAAATTAGCTGCATATATGAACAAAAGTAGATGACCCTGAACACTATTGGAAAGGCACAGGCTCAAGAAAGACCCTAGAAGCTAGTAGGTCTGTATATCAGGTTGATATTTGGCGTAGAGCTAGACTAAAGAAATCAAGAAATCAAAACCAATTTAAAAAACCCCCAGAAGACTTGAGAGAAACTTGAGAAGACTTAATTTCCAGAGTGACCACATTATTTGATTTACATGTTTAGTTTCAACAATAACAAAATCATGAAGTATACAAAGAAATGTTAAAGTATGTTTCTTTTAAGAAAAAATATAAAACAAAATCTATCCTTGAAGAAGACCTGATTGTGGACAGAGACTAAACTAGACAGAGACCAGAAAACAAGTACTTTAAAGATGTTCAAGGAATGGGAAGAAGATATGGAAGTCAGGGAAATAATGTAGGAACAAAATGGAAGTATCAATAATGCTAAAATTTCCAAAATAGAGAAATTCTAAAGCTGGAAAGTGTACTAACTGTGATGAAAAATTCACTTAGAATATTCTAATAATCAGCATACTTGAAGAAAATACAAGAGAAATTAAGAGTCTGAGGAACAAACAAAAAAGACTGAAGAAATGTAGACAGTACCTATGGAACTGTTTTAGTCACTTTCCTTTTGCCAAGACAATACCTGACACAGCTTAAAGAAGGAGTTTATTTTGGCTTACAGTTTCCATCCATGGTTGGCGGGGTCCACAACAGAAACACACGGCAGAGGGGCATGGAGGAGATAGAGCTGCTCAACTGATCAGCCTCTGCCTCTTAATAGTGCACCCCCGGAAGGCTTGGTTGATGGGTTGGCATCATGTTTCTATGATCTAATCACCTCCGAAAAGCCCTATGAACCCAGGAGACTTGGGGACATCTAGATCTGATCCATACTAGGAGCCCAATGTAACAGGCTGGCATATGCATTATAGGAGTGTCAGAAGACGAGAAAGAGGACAAAGGAAAAAAGTGTGAGGAAAGGATACCTGAGAGCTTCTTAGATTTTATCAAAGACATAAAGAAGAATACCTCAGAATCTCAGTGATCTCCAAAGGTGATGAACTCAAAGAGATCCACCGCAAGACACATTGCAATCAAACTTGTGAAAGCCAAAGACAATAAGATAATCTTGACAAAGCAGGAGAGAAGTAGCTTATTCTATACAAGGAATCCCCAATGAGACTGTCAGAAGAGGAAGACTGAGGGCAGGGGTCTGATATATTCACAGTGTTAGGAGAAAAAAATGTACATTTTCTGCTGGCCAGGAATTCTATATCCAGCAAAACTTCCCTTTAAACGTGAGGAGAGAATAAAAGATTAGATACAAAAAGGCAGAATATTTTAATTATCACCATTCCATATCCTGCAAGAAATGTTCAAGGGAGTCATAGAGGGTTAAACTAGACAGTAACTCAAGCCAATACAAAGAAGTAAAAATTTACTATTATTATTGTGGCTTTGATTTGTATCTTCAGTTATGCATAGTTTCAGAGACTAATAAATTGAAAAGAATTATTAGTTTATGGTGTGGGGCACATACCATAAATATGTAATTTTGTGATATTTGCAACCCAAAGAGTGAGGATGTACTGTAAAGGAACAGAGTTTTTGTACATTAAGCCACTACAAATTCCAATTAGAGACAAATGTAAATTAGAGCATTGTAACTTTAGGATATTAGGTGCAATAGTTCAGTAAGAAAGAAAATAGCTGTAAAATATACAGAAAAGAAAATGAGAGAGGATTTAGACTTTTCACTATAAAACCCAATTAAACACAAAATAAAACCATAACATAGGAAAGAACAATAAAACTATAATGCATAGTATAGAAAAAAAGTAGAGAAAGTAATTATCAATAATTTATAAATAATAAGTAATTACCTTAAATATAAATAGATTAAACTTTCCAGTCAAAAGACAGATTACAGAATGGATAAAATATAATCAATTAAATGCTATTTATAGGAGAACCATTTTAGATATACATATGATGGAATGCTATTAAGCCTTAAAAAGTAATGAAAGTCTTCCATATGCTGCAACATTGATGAGCCTTAAGGACACTATGGTAAGAGAAGCCAGTTCTAAAAAAGACAAACACTGTAGGCTCCACTTATATCCAACATCCCCAAATAAAAAACAAGTGGATATAAAGTGAGAGGAATGAAGAATTATTGTTTAATGCATACAGAGTTTCAGTTTTCATAAGATGACAAGTTATGGAGATAGATGGTGCTCGTGGTTGTGTATTATGAATGCATTTAATGCCACTGAACTGTACATGTAAAAATGGTTAAGATGATAAATTTCATGGTGTATATATTTTAGCATGATAAACATAGATGTTACTTGTTTTGTATTTGATCTCTTCTGTTGGATTTTAAACTAGTATTTATACTTTTAAATGGGTTTTCTAAAGAATGTTCACCCTTCTTTTTACTTACGTTCCTTCTCGTCTTTGTATTATTGATATTGTACACTGAACTTCTAAATATCGCATTGTTGCAGTACGAAAATGCGCTATTGTTATTATTCTACTTTAAATTGTCTTTTTCTACTTTCTGCTGCCTTAATAGAATATCACAGACTGGCTAACTTATAATGTGTTATTCTGCTTTCTTCTGCTAAGACAAAATAGCTGAGAAAATCAACATAAAGGAGGTAAGATTTATTTTGGCTCCTGGTTTTCAAGGTTTCAGCCCATTTGACTAGCTGTACTATTTCTGGACTTATCGTGAAGCAGAACATCAGAGCAGAAGGGCCTGATGGAGTGAGCCATTCACTTCCTGCTGGCCAGGAAGCAAAGAAATAAAGAGTCAAAAAACAAGCGCTTGAGGGCCAGATATAGTCCTCAAGGTCATTCCCTTATGATCCATTCTCTTCAACTAGGTCCCACCTCCTACTTCTACCACCTCCCAAAAAAGTCATGAAATTATGGTCACATAATTTAATTCACTGAGGAAGTTAGTGCCCTCATGAGCCAGTCACACCCCAAAAAGCTAATCAACAAACAAGCCTTCAGCACAGTTAACATTTTGGAGAACACAGTATATTGAAAGCATAACAATAAAGAACAGAATTCTATTTGGTTCATGGTTCTGGAAGCTAGGAAGCCTATGATTGATGCTACATATTCCGTAAGACCTTCTTACTATGTCACAGCATGGCAGAAAAGTAAGTGAGCACACATAAAACAGAAGTAAAAATGGAGCTAATCTTACCTTTCATCAGTATCCCACTCCAGCACACCTAGCCCATCCCAAGAGTGAGGATGGTGCCTTCATGATTTAATCATCTCAATAGTCCCATCTCTTCAAAGTGTTAAAATCACAATTAAATTTCAGCATGAATTTTGTAGGGGACATAAAAACCATAGCAGCAGTCAATTGCCTTTTAAAGAACTTAATTTATGAATAATCTGTTTACTTACTACCTTTTCTGTGGTTTATGCCTTCTATAAATCTGGTGTCATTTCCATTTATCTTGATTAGCTTCTTTTAGCATTTCTTATAGTGGAGGAATGCTGGCAGCAAATTTTCTTGACTTCTTTTTATCTGTAAATGTCTTTTCCTTTATTTCTAAAAAGTATTTCTGTTGGGTATATAATTCTGGATTGGTAAGTGTCTCGTTATTTTTCTCCCTTTGCTGAGACAAAACACTCAACACCCAAAATGAAGGAAGGAAAGGTATATTTAAGCTTTCAGTTTGCAGAGGTTTCAATCCATGGTCAACTGGTTCCAAGGCAGGGTGGCATGGCACCAGGGTAACACTTCAAGGCAGCAGCCAGTGAAAGCAGCCAGAGAAAAGGGGGAGCAGGGCAAGCCTCTTTCCCTCCCTTGTACTATAAGCAGGAAACCCCCCTCCAGTGGAGTGTAGCACTCACTTCACCTCTGTGCCCTCCTCTTGCACAGGCTGAGGATGTTTACAAAGTAAGGATCCTGGCTCCCTGTTGAGTCTTGGTTGAATTTCTAAACTTCTCAAGTGCACACAATGTATAAACCATAACAATCCACCCCTTGTCAACTTGGCAACCAGATACATTTCTTTAAATCAGTCTACAGATACAAAGACATGTTTATTCTTAGCATTTCACAACTTGAACATTGTAATACAGGTTTAACAATCCTTAAGAACCAGCATTAAGTCTATCAACATTGTATTACATTAGTACCATGGTATTTCTCCCCTGACCCCCCAAATACTCACACTGCGAGTGTTCCTTTATGTAAAAGGCATTTAGTTCATCTCTAAAAGGTGCCAGAGTCCTACCAATTTCAGCATTGCTGAGAAGTTCAAGTCTCAAGTTTCCTCCAAGATGTAAGACAAACCTTAGCTGGAAGCCCACGGACAAATGAAAACAAATACTTCCATCATGCAATGGCACAAGATGAACATTCCCATTCCAAAGTTACAAACAAGGACATACAAAGCATTGGGACCAAAGCAAGTCCAAAATCCAGCAGGGCAAACCTTAAGTCCTGTAGTTACATGTCCAGCATCTGAAGCAATCTGTAGCAAACTGTGATCTCCAAAGGGCTTGTGTGGTTCCACCCCTGTGGCACTTCCGTTAGTTGTAGTTCCCATGGCTTTTCTCCCGGGCTGGCTTTGCTCTCTCCTTGCAGCTTTTCTTGGATGATTCACATTCCTGGCTTTTCCAAACTTCTGGGGTCTCCACTGCACCTTTGGCTTCACACTCACAGCTTCACACAGTCTCTCAGGGGCACACTGCCTGACCTCCCAGGCCTTCTCAAATTGGGGTGGAAGCCTTGTTAACCTCAGCACTCTTGCATTCTGTATGCACCTAAATCCAGTACCATATGAATGATGCAGAGGTCTGCCCTAGTTGTAGCAGTAGCTGGGCTTTCCTCTCTCTAGGCTGCAGGAGCTGAGTGCCTCTATCACTGGCACTCTGAATCCAATCCTGAGGAACAAATTTTCTAGGCCTCCACCATTCTGGAACATGGTGTGGCTGCTGCTATTCTGGAACATTGTTCTCTGTGACTTTCACCTCAAAGCAGTCTTTCACTTTTGCAGTTTTGAGGTTGCAGAGGTTGCAGACTTGCTGCTTTTTGTGATGCCTTCAGTCCATTTTTTTCTATTCTGTTCCTTCTCAGCAATGGAGGTCTTAGCTTTGTCTTTGCTGTCCACAGCTTTACTGGAACTTCCTTTCTGGCCAAACTGCCAATGTTTTAAATCATCCTGCTGCTGGGCTCTTTGCTCTTGATTCACAATATAAATCTGGCTAAAAGCCCTCAACACTAGCCATGCCACCACCTCAACTTTCAACTGCCTTGAAATTTCTTCTGCCAGATTAATTAGTCTACCACCTTTAATCTTAGTCTCAGGCAAAGTCTCTGGACATGAGCAAAATACAGACAAACTTTCTGCCAAGCCTTAACACACATCATCTGGAGTCCAGCAGCCAATGTCCTTCTTCCCAGCAGAAACCTCTAGAGCCTGGTCTTTACTGGCAGGATTTCAGCCTTCTGGTCTCCTGAGCTCTGACCAAAATCCCCATACAGAACAGCCTAAGGCATTCCAGGCTACTCTTGATGAGGCAGCTCTGAACCTTTGCAAACTCTTCCCACAAGCCATTCCCAAATGCTCTTGAACCACATAATCAGGAACAGTCACAGTAATGTCCTCACTCCACTGGTACCAAATTGCCTTGGTCACTTTTCTCTCATTGCTGGAACAAAATACTCAAAATGAAACAAAGGAAGTTTTGTTTAGCTTACAGTTTTTAGAGGTTTCATTCCATAATTAGCTGGCTTCAAGGCAGGGTGGTATAGCACCGGAGCAACACTTCAAGGCAGCAGCCTGCAAAAGCAGCCAGAGCAAAAAGTAAGGGGGAGGAGCAGCCTCTTTTCCTCCTTTATATCCTACACAGGCCAACCCCTCCTCCGAGTGGGTGTAGTGCTCACAAAAAATCTCTGTGCCCTCCTCTTGCATGGGATGAGGATATTTACAAAGTAAGGATCCTGGCTCCCTGCTGAGTCTCTCAGTTAAACTTCTAAACTTCTCAAACTGACAAAGGTATCAACCATAACACCAACCCAAAAGCAAAAGCAAAACCCCCAACA
>PVJX010025574.1:0-26788 GCA_004027295.1 Dolichotis patagonum | reverse complement strand
CGGGTCAGAGAGTTTCGGGTCCCAATGAGACAGCCTGAGATGCTGCTTTCTGGAAGACTTCCTGGAGGTGAAGGGCGGGGCTACGGGCCCAAACAGACCCGGCCCAGATGCCGATATCCAGGCAGTTCCCTGCAGATGAAGGGCGTGCTTACCAGTCCCAAAGAGTCGCGCCGAGATGCAGGTCTGCGCAGACTTTCGATCCAAACAGCCCAGGCCACTCTACGGGTCCGAAAGGCTCGGGTCCCAAAGAGTCAGGCCGCGATGCTGCTTTCTGGGAGACTTCCTGGGGGTGAAGGGCGGGGCTACGGGCCCAAACAAACCTGGCCCAGATGCCGATCTCCAGGCAGTGGAGTGCATCTCTTTCTGTTTGGGTCTTTCCAGGGTGTTTTATTCTGGCACTTGAGCTGTCTCTCTCAGAGAGGGTCTCTCTCCTGCCACCTACCAGTCCGCCATCTTGTCTTCAAGTGTATATTACATTTATTGACTTGCATATGTTGAACCACCCTTGCATGCCTGGGATGAACATCTCTTGGTTATGGTGTGTAATCTTCTTGATGCATTCTGTTTGCTAGTATTTTATTGAGGATTTTTGCATCTATGTTCATTAGAGAGATTGACCTATAATTGTGTTTTTTAGTTTTGTCTTTCTCAGAGTAATATTTGCCTCCCACAATGAACTGGGGAAAACTGCTTCCATTTCAATTTTATTAAAGAGTCTTAGGAGTATTGATGTTAAATCATCTTTAAATTTCTTGTAGAATTTAGCTGTGAATCTATTAGGACTTGGGCTTTTTTGGTAGGTAAATTTTAAATTACATTTTCAATTTTATTAACTGATTATTGGGTTATTCAGAAGTTTTATACCTTGTTGATTCAGCTTGGGTAAATCATGTGTTTCTAGGAATCTGTTCATTTCCTCTCTGTTTTTGATCCTATGAGAATAAAGGTTTTCAAAATAGGTGTTGATGACCTTCTGTTTTTCCACAGGGCCTGTAGAGATTTCACCCTTTTTATTCCTTATTGCATTAATTTGAGTTTTTCATTTCCTTTTTAAAAATAAGGATTGCTAGGGGTTTATCAATTTTATTTATTCTTCCAAAGAAACAACTTTTCAATTGATTGATTCTTTGTATTATTTTCTTAGTGTCAACTGCATTAATTTCTGCTCTGAGCTTATAATTTTCTCTCTTCTTTGGGCTTTTGGCATGACTTGTTCTTTTTCTAGAAGTTTGAAGTGCACCATTAGGTTATTTATTCATGCTTATTTTGTTTTTCTGATATGAGAATTCATCACTGTAAATTTCCCTTTGAGGACTTCTTTCATTGTGTCCCACAGTTTCTGGTAAGTTGTATTTGCATTTTCATTTGACTGTATATATTGTTTAATTTCTTCTTTAATTTGCTCTGTGACCCATTAATTGTTCAGTAGAGTATTTAATTTTGATGTGTTTATGGAACGTTTGCAGTTTCTTTTGTCATTAATTTCCAATTTAATTACACTGTGGTCAGATAATATACATGGAATAATTTCAATTCCTTTGCATTTACTTACACATGTTCAATGAACTAGTATATGGTCTATTTTAGAGAATGTTCCATGTGCAGCTGAGAAGAATGTTTATTCTGATGTTGTTGTGTGGAACACTCTGTACACATCTTCTAAGTCCATTTGTTCACAGGTGTGATTCAGTTTTGTTATTTCTTTGCTGATTTTTTGTCTAGTTGATCTGTCTCTGTGACAATGGGGTGTTAAGGTTCCCCTTTATATAACTGTATCTTGCTTATTTGATTTTTCATGTCTATTAATATTCATCTTACATAGTTGAGTGCTCCCGTATTTGGTGCAGAGATATTTATGATTGCTATCTCTTCCTTTTGAAAATTTCCCCTACCATGTAGGTACCTTCTTTATCTCTTTTGATCATTCTTGATTTGAAGTTCACATTGTCTACAAACAAAATAGCTACCCCTGATGTTTTCTGAGTTCCTGTCACATGGAGTATTTCTTTCCACGTCTGAATTTCAGTCTATGAATTTCCTTTTGAGTTAAATGTGTTTCTTGTATACATCATTATGATGGATGTTTTTTCTTGATCCACTCTGCCAGTCTGTTTCTTTTGATTGGAGAATTGAGGCCATATATGTTAAATGTTTTTTGTTCTTTTTTTTTGTACCAGGGATCAAACTAACAATTGTGTGCTGGCAAGGCAGGCACTTATGCCACTGAACTAAATCCCCAGCCCCCATTTATGTTAATAGTTATAACTCATATTTATTGGCTTATTTTCATCATGTTATCTTTCTGCTCCTGGTTTCCTACTTTTCCTCTCTAATTGCTTTCTGTTGTTTTTCTTGGAACTTTGGTCATTTTTATCCCTTTCTAGAATGTCTTTCAGTACTCTTTGCACAGTTGGCTGGGTAGTCATGAAGTTCTTTAGTTGTTCTTTGTCATGGAAGTATCCTGTTTTTCCATTGATTTTGAAAGATATTTTTGCATGGTACATCAATCTGGGTTGGAAGTTGTTTCCTTTTACTTGAAATACTTCACCCTGTACTCTTTTTGACTTGATGCTTGCATTGAGAAGTCTGTTGTGATACAGACAGGCTTTCCTTTATAGGTAATCTGTGTCTTTTGTCTAGTAGATTTTAATATTCGGTTCTTATGCTGAATTTCTGGGATCCTGATTATTATACATTGAGGTGTGGCTTTATTTTGGTTATGGCTAATTGGAGTTCTATATACCTTGTTTATCTATATATCAGTTTCTTTTCCCATGTGTCTTAGTTACTTTTCACTAGTTGCTGAAACAAAATACCTGATGCCCAAAGTTGGGAAGGGAAAGGTTTATTTCTTACAGTTTTTGGAGGTTTCAGTCCATACTCAGTTGGCTCCAAGGCAAGGTGGCATGGCAGGGCCACAGTTCATGGCAGCTGCAAATAGCAAGCAGAAATCGACAAGAGAGAGAGAAAGAGAGACACACATCTTCTTCCTGCCATTACATCACATCCTGGCTCCACCCCCTAGGAGGGTGTAGCACTGACACCATCAATCCAAGCACTAGACAATGAACCAGTCACAAATGTACAATGCAAATACATAAGGCCTGGGGGCCACTGACATAAACCATGACACCATGTTTGGGAAATTTTCTGCTATTACTTCTACAAATAGACTTTTTATGTCATTTGTGTTGTCTCCTTTTTTATTGACACCTATCAACCTTGTATTGCTTCTCTTGGCATCATGTTGCAGTCCTTGAATTATGTTCTGATTCCTTATTATTTTTAAGAGAACTTTCCATTAATGATCACTAGCTGTAATCCTGTCTTGTTTGATATTATTGTATTTAAAGCCATGTTCAACTATTACAAAGAAAGAGACATTATGGTAGCTACTGTTAATATTTGGTTGTCTTGTTGTAAAGTGCTGTGTTGCTTATGTTATTCTGTTCTGATCTGCTTTGTTCTGTCCTCTTTTGTTTTATTCTCTTTAAAAATAAATAAATAAATAAATAAATAAATAAATAAATAAGTCTGAGAGTGTATCTTCAATTTTATTTTTGCAATTTTTCCATCTTTCAATGGAGTTTTGATTTTCTGATATCTGCTTGAACATGTTTCATGTGTTCTAACTGCTTCCTATATTGTTCATTCAAGGTTTCCATTATTTTCCCATACTCCTCTTTTTTTTAAATCTATGTCTTCTTTGGATATACTCACCAATTCTTTCATTATGTTTATTGTTTCTGTTTTTATTTAAGAGATTATTTGTGATCTGATTTCCTTTATAGCTTCATGGAGTTGTTTCTTTACTTCCATTGTTACCTTTGCAGAAATTTCAGGTGTCTCATTTCCATATTTATCCATGTCTATGTCTCCTGTACATGATCTGGATGGGCTGGATGTTTGAGATTGCATTTTGTTCTTTCATTTTGGCTTTTTCCTGTGCTTCTCCGAATAAGCCAGATATCAAGTCCTAGTTGCCTCCTACACTGGTAGCCCATATAGCAGCAGGCCTCACTGAGGTTTGTTGATGGTTGTGGGTTGCTAGGTCTAGACTCCCAGTCTCTGTCGGCTTCAGAGATGGATCCTGTGTGTGGGAAGGTTGCTGGATGCAGCTTCCCAGTCCCCAGGAGCTTAAGTCATCCATTTTAATGGATAAGAACCTGAATAACTTACTATCCACTAATTTTCTTACATATTGATAAAACAAAATGTCTTCAATGTTAACAGATTGCTAAGTTCCAAAACCTTAACATTATTAGTGTTAATTGCTAATAATATTGTTAATAATAATTTTATTTTTATTATCACATTCCAAAGGCCATAATCTTTTGAAGATACCTTTTGGCCATTTTATATTAGTTCACAGATAATGGTGATTAAAATTGGGATATCACTAGACGTGGTAACACACCTACAATGCCAACACTTGGCATTCTGAGGCAGGAAGATTGCCCCGAGTTTGAAGCCAGCCTGGGCTACATAATGAGTTCAAGGTCAGCCTGCACTGTGTAATGAGACTCTGTCTCAAACAAATAAATAAACTGGTATCCTGTGAAAACTATTTCAGGGAAATCACTACATAAAAGTCATACTGATGGCTAAAAAGAATTTTAATTTGGTGTGGTGCATTTTCACCCTCCTTATTGTTCAATATTAGAATAATATAGAGGAACAACAAAAACTTACATAAATTGTATTGGCTATCATGATCTAGACTAGGGTTGACAAATGGATGTGTCCTAAAATTATGGTCTCAGGGAGACAGCTCAGTGGCATGGCATTTGCCTGGCATGCCCAAGGTCCTGAGTTCGATTCCCAGTTCGGAAAAAAAAAAAAGTAAAATTATGGTCTCAACTGACTAGGGGCTCTTGGAATGCTTTTTTGAGTGCAGGCTCTAAGGAAAAGACTACCTTGGCTGATGAATGGTGACCACACTGCAATGTGTTGTATTAGGCAAATCAATGGCTGTTTTTTAATCTATTCAAAAATTAGAGTGACTAATTTATTCTATATGTTGTTCTTTAATTTTGAGACCCTCTTAAAAGCACTTGAGAAGACTATTACATAATTTGGATAAAAATTATTAAAAGATTATCTTTGCTTAGTAAGTCTATAAATACAAAAGAAAGTATACTGGACAATATTTGAAAACTTAAAAGTTTAAATAATTTTAAACTATGTGCCATTAATTAGACAAAAGAAATTCTACTAACGTATCTTTCAAAAATATACGACCTCTGGCTAAAATATCAATCTTGTTGATATTTGTAAAGTCAGCAATTTCTACATTGTGTGCAATAATTCATGTTGTTATACTTAATTAATGTAAGTAATTTCAATTTAATAGGACAAATTTTTTATCATGTGATTTTTACCTACCAAGTTTAGTTCATAAACTTTATAACTACAATATGATCACATAAAATAAAACCATAAACTTTAGCCATAAATATATTTTTAGAGACCATCTTAAAATATTAAAGCTTGGCATAATACAGCAGATTGTTTTTAATTCACTGTTTCAATCCTGATTTACAAATAGCAAATATTTCATATTATATTGGAAGCACAGGGAAATGTATGATATTTACTAACTAGTTTCCAGTCTTATCACAGCAGGTAAGCTAACATAATAGTCAAGCTAAATATCAAAGAAGGTCTTGCTCAATGCAAATCAATGTTCTTGCTAAATAAAGCCATGAATAATACATTGAGCTCCACTAATAATTAGGAGTCTTCCCTCTTAACATAAATAAGTCTTTATCTTAATTTAAATACAGAAGTGATTTTTATATTAGTGAGACTCCTTTTAATTTCTATAAGGTGATGATACTGAAGTGAAAACCATGAGCAAAGTCTGCTCCTCACTACTGTAAGAACAGTACTCCTTTTCCTACATCCTGAATGATATATCCCACAAGCAAAAAAAAAAAAAGTAATTTTGAAGATTTTTATATCCCTGTGGAACAAGTTTGGGGTGCTAGTAAAAATGCATCATTTAAATATCTTAAAGCCGGGCCTCTGTAAGGATAAAAAGGTGGAAAGAAAATTTATTGTTTAGCTCTTGTTTATCTATAAAACTCAGTAAATTTTCCATATCTGAATACACAAAGTATAGAGAAAAAAGAAGCTGTATTCTTACACAATCACAAACCAGCTCAGATTAAAGGACGTTCTGAAGCACATGATTATCTCAAAAGGACAAAAAAATGTAGTGGACTAATGGACTACAATTTAGTATTTCTGGAGCTTTACAAGCTAACATTTTTATGTGAAGGCCAACTCTAATTTGAAAATCTTCCTTTGGCACATTTCTATAAGAGCACTTTTGATAATGATGGCCATGATCCAATATATAGTCATAAAGCTTCACATTATACTTCATTTGCTGCCAGCTTGGCATCGCCGCTGGAAACTCCAAGTAAAATAAAACAAAATAAAAAAGTTCAAACAAGTCTGAAAAACAGCTAGAAGAGTCTCCATCCCTTTCTGACTGAGCTGGAGAAGAAGACTTTTAAGAAGCAACTTCATCTACATTCTTGGCTGCCAATTGGTGATTAAATTAATTATATTAATTATTAATTATTAATTATTAATTATTAATTATTAATTATTAATTATTAATTATTAATTAAATAGGTCAGAAATATTAAACATAATACATTTCACTAAGCATGGTAAGTTAGTAAACTGCTTTAGCCTCTTTCTCATTACACTTCTACATTTCTACTAAATTCCTGTAAGAAAAAAAAATATAAACGCTATAGACGTCTAAAGATTAGATACTTCAGGAATCAGAAAAGAATGCCCAGTAAAGTGGGCATAAATTATTGATATTAATATTGAAAACATGACAACACACCCAAATTGATCTCCACAGTTAACACACTCAATGTATGTAGGGCCACAAGACAAGGAGTGGATTCTTTTCAACAGCATTTGAAGGAGTCAGTCCTAACAACATCCTTTAAGTCTCATTTTAAACTATCGACCTCCAGAACTATACAGTAAACACTTTCAATAGTTTTAAGATATTGTAGCAATTTGCTACAGCAGTGGTCAGAAACTAATACAACTAATAATACTTATATGTATCAAACAGTGTATCAAGAGTATCTAAGTTATTTAATATGCTATGAGGAACAAAATTGGAGCTGAGCATTAATGCAAATGTAAAAGTTTAATAAGACAAAGAAAAATCATAGATTGAATTACGTTACTGCTTCAAATATTTGAAGTTTTTCTGTAATGTTCAGTATTTGAATTCTTCCAAAGAATATTACTTTTAAAGACAACCTAAAAAGCAAATTATTTCTCCAAAATTTATTTACATTTAAAAATGCTAAGTTTGAATGAGAATGGCCAACAGTAAAATTGGCTAAAGACTACTTAGTTAACTGTAGACATTCTCCTACACTACGCTGCATCTGCCCAAATACCAAACTCTATGTCCAGTTAGTACAAAATGTGAGACTACTGTGAGCCAAAATCTGGAAATCAATGACCACTTCCTATGGCCAAAACAATTTTGCTTTTCCTAGGTAGATTCATAAGATAAGGTAACAACATAGTAAAGAACTATGCAATGGATAATGAGGAATAAGGTAATTAAAAACTTTAGGAACTTACAGGGATTATCAGATATGCAGAAGATTGCCAGTTCACTCATAAAATAAAATTATATATCAAAGTTTTAAGACCTTGCAAAGAAAAGATACTAACATTTCTGCATTGTTCATATCAAGGACTTAGGTCACAATTCTGTCACACAAAGGGTGTTCATGGTACTAATCCAATACAAAATATATAGAAACAATGTGCTATCTCCAGTTGCAGAGGAGGCTGAATATAAGAGAGTTATGTAATCACTCAAGCTTAACAAGCCAAATAATTTGCAAACAGAACTTTGATAATACAGTGGAAGATTCAATGTATTTCTAAGCATAAATACATTGTATTTAAATAAAATTTATTTTAAATAGTCATAGCAATTCTGATTTTTCCTGTCTTCTTTCAAGAGTATAAATTCAGTCTAGCTTTTAACAGAGTGATTCAACCTTTCAATTCATCAAACACTGGTTAAGACCAACTACATATTAACCACTAATTTACACTAAGGAGCAAAGTGCTAAGAAAAACTTGTTCTAAAGGGGTGCGTAAAGTAAATAGGAGAGGGCTGGGAATTTAGCTCAGTGGCATCAGCACCTGCCTGGCAAGCTTGAGCTTATGAGTTCAATCCCCAGTATCAAAAGAGTAAATACAAGAAGAATGAAAATAAATACCAAGTATTAACAGGTAAATGTATGAAGGCCCTTAAAAATTAGAATATAGGATTTACACATTTCATTCTCTTACATGTAATTGGAAATATGGATTATAGGAAGCAGAGTTCTAGTATAGGAATATTTATCCTACTGCAGTGGAACAAAACAATCATCTTACAAGCCCCTTACAAGTGACAAAACAGATACACTGTAAGAACAGTAAGGGAAATACACACACACACACACACACACACACACACACACACACACACAGAGCCAGCACAGCATTTATCAGCAAAAGAAAATGAAGTGTAATCTTATCTTAAATGAGGCAACATTCATAGGACTGCAGGCAAACAAGCAATAACGGTCAACAGAAGTATAATATTACATGACTAAATCAATGAGAAAATTTTCTCTTGCTAGTAATGAAAATTCTCAAAAGAGTCTCGGCAATAAGGTAAAGAAGTCCTATAGAACTCTCCTTTAATAAGGATCTAATAATTCACTTAATCTTAAAAGAACCATGATTGGTTGAAGCATCTTAGCTATGAATATGAATAAAAAATCCTCAAGTGTCCAAAAGCCTCTTAAAAAGATATGGACATAAATCCTTTGAAGTAAACTGAATTAGAATTATGACCCAAAATAACTGGTTCTGGCATGAAATTCCCATCCTGCATTCTCGATAACGCAGCTGTGATCCAGGCAATGAAACAAGGTTACTAACATAATTTTGAGATCTATAGAAAATGTAAAAGGAATAGAAGAAATGGCTCCTATCTTGGAGAAACTACAGTCTAATTAAAGAAAAAGATATAAATGCACGAGAAAAAATCAAATAATAGTGCAGTATTATGTATATTAAATTGTTACAAATTTTAAAGGCTATAGAAATACAACAAACATAAAAAGGCAGGGAGTATGTGTATAAGAACCAACCTCAAAAGATCACATTTGTGTATAAAGTAGAAATTAAATCTAGTAAATAAATTTAAATAGTTTAAAGTTTTAAATAATTTTATGATAAACTAATTTACCCCATAATATAGGTCCATACATAAATTAAAAGAACTGTGGCTCAGCCAATTAAAAAGCAATGCATTTTTGTGTCAAAATAACAAAATTCAGAGAAAATGATCTTTAAAAATAAACTAGCAATGGTGTAAAGTGAAGAAAAATGCCTTTAAAATCTTTAAATTCCAACATCTAATATTGTTTCTTTTATATTTCTAGTATTCAAGAAGCTGCTGATTAAAACTTCCATGAATAAATTATACATCATAGATGCAAAGCTTACATGCATACTCACTAATACATTTTATTTTATACTGTTATAAATAACAAGGAAATACACATTCTTCCTCTAAAATGACAAAAATTTAATCTTTTGGAAAAGGCACAGAACTACTTCTTACTGGGGAGAGGAAGAAAGACCATGTGAAGTGATTCAAGCAGAATGATAAGTAAACCAAAGCCAGATCAAAGGAATAAAGAAAAAAGGCAGAAATATGAAGCTGAAATATTTATTTCCTTCAAAAACATCATCCATGTCTTGTCCCTGGGCAGTTGAATCTTTCAAAGTAGCTGAAAAATATTCTCACTTATGCTCATCACTATGCACAAATAGATCAAATTTTAAGTAGGCATATTTTCTCCTATTTATCAAATATAAATGTAATATTTATCATGTGAGAGAAGTTTTCTGCTGATTACAGATGATTTCAAAGTGATGTGAAATGTACTATAAAGTAGCAATAGATATTTTCTGGTACTTTTAGTGGATTATATTGCTATGAACTGTGAAATTCATAGTGTAACTATAATTTTGAAAATTTTGCAAATAATTAAGCTATGATCATTTATTGAGTGCCTACTATGCTCATTATACTTTAGAAGAGTTTGCATATTATTTCATTTAATTTTCATAGCTATAAAAAGTTACTACTTTTTTCACAGATGAAGTGATTTTGTATAAGTTCACACAATAAATGGTAAAAGAAGACATTAAATTAACCCTTAAGACTTTAAAACCCAATGTGGTTTCACTACACTATGTATTTCAATATTTATGTGTATGTATAAATAATAAATTGTTGTTTGATGTTACTTGACTGAATTTACAACTAAGTCCATATTGTAATTTACACTTATATAATTATCTTAATATTAAGTTACTTTTAGAACATCTGAAAGCAAACCTGTTCTTCAAGTAGTTACTTAATATCTTGATGCTAGAAATACAAAAATGTTCATGACATTTTCTCTATTTTTAATATGGGGGAAAACAGACTCTACATTAATTTTATGGTGATAAAAGCAACATAGTGATATGAATACGACATTATAAACAAGCAAGACAAAGATGAATTCAATGTGACTATAAAATACACATATATATGTATATATGGATGTGATGTACATATCTGTACAACAGTAAAGCTTTCTAAAAGATCTGTCATCATGGTAGGATCAATGAGTGCCTAAGAGGTATGACATATATATGAATATCACAAACATACAATGTTTAAAATATGCATAAAATGTATATGCATTTGTGAAATATATGTTATATTAGACATTTATACAGCATCTCTTTCTCCACATTACCACCATAGTTTTTTCATGAAGTAAAGCAAATCTCCATGAGAAGACATTTTTATTTCAAGAGGATGACAAACATGGTATGGCAAGAGATTTAAAAACAGGATTAAAGTTTTCTTTGAGGTATAACAAAATATGCAACCATTGTACTGATTATTAAAAGGATACATTCTATTGATACTTGCATGAAAAATTTTACCTGGATTTATGTTGGGTTTAAGATCCATATGTTTATATATAAATATATGTAACCCATATTTCACTGACCATTTCTCTCACCTTGTATTAGACTTTTGCAAAGGCATCAGCCAATATTTTACCTGTGTCTGATAATAACCTCAGTCAACTGTTAATTTACTACCATGTAGTATTCATGAATTCATTTGTGATTAACAGTGTTGAGATTCCACTGTGCTAGACACTTTGCTAGAGGCTGAGAAAACATCACTGAATTAGTCAGACCCAGATCCTGTGCCAAGGATGCTTTCAATCTGGTACAGAAAAAAGGTATTAAAACTAATGAGAATGAATGCTCAATTAAATAAAAGAGAAATACAAGGAGTTAAAGTCTGTGTAATGAAAGAAAATTTCATGTAATCAGAATGTAGGAAACTGATATTAAAGTTAACAAAGAATAAATGGGATTGGGTAAAATGAAATACTACCGCATTCTAGCACAGGGGATGACAACTGCAAAAGTTGTCAAAGGAAAAGACTGAGATTAACTGAGGAAAGAAAAGGACCTAACCAGTTGCATGTATAGAGTATAAAAAGAGAAAATCTGATATACCTAAAAATTACCTTTTTATATTCAAATTCTAGAGAAGAAAATTGCATGCAACATGTAAAGCAAAGAGTACAGTAGATGAGATTAGGAAAAAAAAGAACTGAAGAAGAAGAAACATGAAAACAGTGCTTTTACAAATGGGAAGAGGATCAGGAATTGGAAGGAGCAACAGGGTGGGATGGGTAGGGGAGAAAAAGAAAAAATAACTAAGATATACTATGCATATAGACCAACTCCCCATGATAAATTAAATTATTATGTACTACAAATATGTGCTAATAAAAATGGATGAGATTAAAGGAAGATTACAGTGCTAATAAAAAGAGTAGTGAACTTGAAGACACTGCATTGAAAATAATCAAAATAAAGCATATAAAAGAATTATAAAAAAGAAACAGAGCATCTATGACAATTTTCAACAACCCAATATATCTATATTTAGAGTCCATGAAGGAAAAGAAAGAGAAGCAAGGACATAAAACATTTACAGAAATAATGTTTTTTAATTCAATTAAGTTTATAAATTTACAGATCCAATAACTCTAAGAACTCTAAGCATAAAAAAGAATACTATTTATGTTACATGATAATCAAATTTCCCAAAACTAGTAATAAGAAAGGAAAAATATTGAATATAATTAGGAAAAATACATGTAACAGAAGAACAAAATAAGGAGTAGAGAGATTTTTCAGGGAAAACAAGGCAAACAAGAAAATACTGAAGCAACATCTATAGAATACTGAAATAAAAAAACCTGTCAACTTGGAATTTCTTATCAAGGAAAATATCTTTCAAAACTAAAGCAAAATAAAATATTTCAGACATACAAATGATGGACTAATTCATCATTGGGAAGTCTGTACAACAAAAACAGAAAAGGAAGTCTTCCAAACTGCAGAATGATATCGGTTCACTTCAATAAACAAGAAATATAAGCAAGTGAAATGTAAAATAACTAGAAGAAAGAAAACAATAAAAATCAGAACACAAATAAAATAGAAACAAAACACTAGCTAAACCCAACTAGATAAAAAATTGACCTTTGAGAAGATCAATAAAACTGATACTGAATTAGTACTGCCATAATATGAACTTTAAGTAAAGTATATTATGTAACGTAAAGTAAGTAAACTTTACTTAAAGTTCGTATTATGGCAGTACTCATTTGGGACTAATCCAAATATACAAGAAAGATTCATCTTTGGGGAGAGAGACAGAGACATAGAGAGAGAGAAAAAAACCTATATTTACAATACTATCTTTCAATTAAAAGAATGTGCATTAATTATTATAAGACATCAATTGTTAAGCATGTACATAAGTGCTGCGTACATAAGCAATTCTCCTACCTTTCCTAAACTCACCCATAAAATAAGCATTGCAATAACTTCCAACAAGAAAATGCTGCTCCTCTTTTGACACATGCTAACACTGGTCAACCCTCGAGAGTCAAGTGGAACTGGATGTTCAGTCCCTCTTCTCTCTCCTGAAACAGGCTGTCATCAGAAAGTTCCCCTCCTCTGGCTCTGTGGGCAGTTCTACAATTTGGTGAGTGTATTTAACCTAAGGTGGTAGGATTCCCATCCCTCACGGCCACACAGCCACAGCACAACTCCATCTACATGATTCTTCAAGTTTTCTAAACTGGCTCAAATTTGAGAGAGAAGGGGTGTTATCTATGGCCTCTAATCTTTCCAAATAAAAAATGTGCATTTTCAGGTTCTTTACAAGTTTACACTAAGAGTTTATTAATACAAAAACAAAAACAAAATCCCAAAGTGCTCCTAGTAAAGCAGCATGACTACTTTTATTTTCATAAATAATCTTTAGATTTTTTAAAGGAATCTATAGAAATATACCAATACCATACTAATTCACAAAGTGTTAGGAAGAATTTGTGGTATTTTGATAGTGATGGATACTAAAGTTCACCGACATTTGCTGTAAGAAAAACATCTTTTTTTAATGGTAAAGAAATGCATGTTGCATTCATGCTATATAGGCCACACCTAATCTACTTTTTAAAACAAACTTTTAAATAAAATCTTTACAATATATTCAACTCACAGCAACTAAATAAAATATCTGCACATTATAAAGCTGCAAGATCTCAGCACAGGGTGTTTCTTGCAATAGAACAGACAAGGCTCCGTTTCTTACAACACCTCTGCTTCCCTCTGTGCGCCTGCTTCACTCCCTTCAGCATTAACTTAACTACTCAGAACTTTAGTTCGCATGGGGCCCAGAGCTCTACACCTAACCAAACTTCATCACAGTCACTTCGCAGGGTTTTTACTTTGGCACTGATTGGGTTAGTCTACAGGTTTTCAGGATCCAAATTTCTGAGATTAGAGAAGAAGGACAGTATAGTAGCAGCTCTAAATAGGGGTGTTACAGTTTAACACAAAAATTCAGATCTCAGCACCTCTATAATCTGTGTAACTTGAGTTCTTTAAATTCTTTGTACTTCAGAATGAAATGAATTGGCTGCTTTTTCTCAGGTATCCACTCTAGATCCAATAATCATGGCAAAGAAAGGAAGGCGGCCATACAGCAAGAACACGCTGCACATGTCAGAGCCAAGTTCAGGGCAAATTCCCCCAACGGGAGTTAACAAAATATATAATGACAATCTTGGCACAGTACATGTTGTCATCTATGACTGACTCACATTAAGTCATTTAAAAAGTACAAAAGCAGAATTATTTTGGTGACACAAAAGGTAAAAAGTCAGCATTCTATCCAGAAAAGAGCACTGAATTCTGGCTCAACAAGCCTGGCTCAGTCACAGATTAGCTATGCAATCTCAGTCGACTGCTTAATGTCTTTAAAACTCAGTTTCTTTTATTTCAAACATATTTTAAACTGGCCTGGTGGTGCATATACGTAATCCCAGCACTCCAGAAGGCTGAAGCAGGATGATCACATGTTTGAGCCCAGCATACACAATTTAGCTAGTTTGTCTCAAAATTTAAAAAATAAAAAGATGGTGAAGATTTAGCTCAGTGCAAAGTCTTAAGGTTCAATCCTCAGTACGGAAACAAAAAATTAAAAGCAGATATTAACAAACAACCACATGGGGCACATCAGCAAGCAAACTCAGTCTGGGAAGCAGTGCCAGGCATGGAGCACCGCCGGACTGGAACAGCCAGACCCCAGCCCCTTCAAGTGCGTGGGCTGGCAAACAAGAAGTACCATCCTAAAGACCCCCTCCCCCACCCCCATCCTACTGTAAGCCACTGGCTTGTCTGGAGAAACAGGTGTGATGACAGCTATAGAGGGGGAATGCAACTGGGTGCCTGTGGTGCTTTGGTGTTTCATTAACACTGTAGGTCTAGGGCCAGTGGTCTGATCATGGGTTCAAAGGATAGTGATACACAGTGTGACATCTGGGGGTGGGGGATCTCCTTCTAAGGGTTGCAACCATTGTTGACTCCCTATGGTCTTGTTTTGGAAGTCCTATATCATTTCCTTGTTGTGTTGGGTTGGGTTTTATTCTCTTTTGATTTGTTTGATCATGTCAAATCTGATCGCAGGAGCAGCTATTTCAAAGACCACAAGATATATTATGGTAGCAATTTTGGATTTACTATGGGCTTGTTTTGAAGTTCTTTATTGCATTCATTGTCTTGTTTTTACTGTTTCTATTCTATTCTGTTCTGTTGATTTTTACTCTGCCCAAAGTTATCTGCAGCTATTTTGAAGATGTTAAGGGGCATTATGGTAACTTTTGCTGATTTTGTAATGTTTTTAGGCCAGTATCTCTTACACTGATTTGTTTTGGTTGGTTTTATTCTGTTTTATCTTCTTAAAAAAATCCACTTTAAAAAAAAAACAACCAATAGGACTGTTTTGAAGATATGTTAATGGAATATATATGTGAAGGGGATATACATTAAAACTATTTTTAACATTTTTAACTATAAAACACTAAATGGAATACTGCCCCACATTATTAGCTTAATTCACTCCCCACCAGGAGTCATTTATTTCACTACATTTCTTTGCTGAAATAAATTTGATCGTAATAAAACTCAAGAAATATGTCTAAATGAAATATACAAACTGCTAAAAAAAAAGGGTTTCCCAAACTCAATTCCTAAAAAAAGTATCCAACAAACCTAAAAACGCATAAGTTACAAATTACACTCATTGTGTTAAGTAGTATCATATGTATCTCTGTTAATAGCGGCCTCCCTGCCATCATATCAGACTGACACTCATTTAAAGCAATGTGTTGTTGTGAGACAAAATGAAAAGTTCCATGAAAATACATCTACAAAGACAACTTAGCAGAATAAAATTGCCCTCCTCAACTTGAAACAAGGTCACCACACACTGCTCTCTTCTCTTCAAGCTTTACGTTGTGCTGCTTAGAAGGAAGGTTAAGTCAGCATGCTCACTGGAGCTAAGGAATGTTTACAATAAACTGGAATCTGACTGCTCTGGATCTAAAATAGTTTCAGATGCTCATGCAGAGTGGAGAAAAGGGAACAGCTGTGTCCATACCATCACCACTGTAATGATACTGAAGAAAGCTATTTGTAAGACAAAAAAAGTATATATCTCCACAAGAGAGTTTTGAGGAACTTTCTAAATTATAATGATAACTTTTCTCAGGATACCATGAATACTTATATCAATATAAAATTGACTAATTGTAAATCAGCTACCAAAATGAATTTATAAGTTCTTGTTAATACTTTCTAGTAATTGAAGTATAATTTTCAACAAAATATTATGGTTCTTTCCAGTTTCAAGAAAAGCAAACTATATTACACTCAGTAAATTATTTAGAAAATTATTAAAATGAAACATCTTTAATATATTAATAAATATATATTCACATCAGAGCCTCGACATGCAAAATGAATGAGTACCCATTATAAATTTGATAAAATTTTGATGATGAATTGGAACACTCTCTACTAAACTAGTAGAGAATCTCCTTAGTAATAATTTCAAACACTATAACCATTCAAAACTACATGATTTATCATAATAGAGTGAGCTAAGGAACAATTAACTTTCCAAGTAAAGGACTTGAAATGTTTCTAATTATAATCACATAGCACCCCTTTAAAAAGAAAAAACAAAATCAAAGAATCAGACATCAAAAGGCCATTAGGTCCCTAGATATAGACCATTTCCAGACCTAGTTTACTCCACATAAAACCTCCTTTGGGGTGTTTTCATTTTTCACTAAGAACAAAGATATATGGTTCAAATTACCAAAAGTTTCTTCAAAGTTTCTTGACATTGTGTATTCTACAGTGAAAAGGGATAAATTTTATATCAAGTAATAAAAAACTAGATAAAGACTAACAGTTACCAATTTTGAAAGACCCTGGTTAAATTTCATGATATCCAAGTTCAGAGACTATGATTTAGGGAAGAACAAAGGAAATTCAATGAGGAAATAAAAGCATGTTTTTCAAGGATAGAAACGTTTAACATTTTTATCTATTGTCCATAATAATCTGATAAAATCCTTCTTCCATAAAATTATGTCTGCTTGCTATCCTCCTAACCTTTTGTTTAAACATTAACACATCAGCAAATTCATAGTCTTGAAATGTTTTATTTCTTCTAGTGGGAAATTTCCAAAGTTCATTTTCTATCTTTCATTTAAAACTTAACTTATTGCCAAGAGATACTCAGGAAAGTAAGTTATTTTCCAATGTCATTTTGACCAAATACCATTCTGTTACCAATTCTTCGACTATTCACTTTTTGGAGAATTTAGGGCTCTCTCAATCTGGTCCATGAGTTCCCTGGACTTCTGAGTTTCAGCTGGACTCACTTCTTGAGTTTCTTTGCATTATCCATCTCTACATATTAGTTCATTCTCTACCAATTTCCAGGATGACTTTTACAATATTTAAAATCTAAAAAGTCTCAGGGTATAACTTAGTGGTAGAGCACTTGCCTAGGATGTATAAAGACTTGAGTTTGACTCTCAGTAATCAATCAATGTGTTGGTTACCTCACCCACTCTGTTCATAATGTAACTTAGAGACACCATCAGGAAGAGATTTACTATTACCATTAATACCAGATTGAGTTAATTTATGCAAATTTATTACTAATAAAACTTAGTTTGAATCTCTGTGAAGAAACAATGGTACCTGACAGACAGGATATCTGTAAGAAGTTACTACCATTGAGGACAGTTTATCAGTTCTGTTTAAGTGTTTTGTTCTCCTCCCTTATGATTTAAGTCACAGGTATAAATCCAGTGTGAAACTTCGTGCTTTCACAATGCAAACAATGTGGTTTCCTCATGCCTGATTTTGATATTGTCTCAATTGTATTTTGCTTGTAAGACTTGGTTTCTAATCATTATCATCAACACTTTTTCTGATTTTCAGATAAACACAATTAAAAATCATTAAAATGACCATATAAATGAGCTGCTATGAAAAGATGACAATACTAACACACTGAAGAAATGGCCAGCATGTAAAATAGCTTTATTCTGCTGTTTCTCTCCAGGGACAAATACAGTGTTAATGATTTCTGTTTCTTATTTTCTACTACAATTATATTTAGATGGATGTAGAAGGTAAAAACTTATCAGAGTATTGTTAACACTGATCAATAGAGAAGAATTATTTTTGTGAAGCCTGGCATAAGAGATCCAGATAAAATACCTCCAAAGCAAAGAAGTACAACTTGCAAAACTTAACTGCTTACCCTAACTTGATAGAAATACTGCATAAAATGCTGTATTCTCTTAGTTATAATTCATTAATTTTAGACAATACTTTAAGCTACAATTTCAGGTTTTTTTTACTAATTTTCACACTAGAAAAAATACTCTTATCAAATGCCTTGGTACCCTTTATGTAACTAACTCCCAATTACTATTCTGCTTCTGTGGGCTACAGCAGCAGCTGCAACTAGTATAGAAAGAAATCACTGTGCAAACTACTATAATTATTATTTTGAAGAACAACAATAAAAGCCAAGTAGAACAGTTCATTGTCCTAGTACTATAATTCCACTGCATAGAACTGAAAACTGGCACTCAAAGCAATAATTATGCATATTTACAAGGGCACTATTCACAATAACCACAAGGTAGAAACAACTCAAATGTTCATCAACAGTTTAATAGATAAACAAATTATGGTACATGCACATAATGGAATATTATTCAGTCACAAAAATGAAGTAATGCTACATGCTACAGTGTAGTTGAACCTTGCAGATACTATATTAAGTGAAAGAAACCAAACACAAAAGGTCATACATTGTACGCCTGCTTATATTTAAAGTATGCAGAAAAGAGACAGAAAGCAGCTAGGCAGATGAAAGATGCAGGAACAGGAGGGCAATGATTATTAACTGTTTAATGACTAGAGGGCTTGATTTGTGGTGCGAATGTGTTGGAACTAGATACAGGTAATGGCTTCACAACCTTGTAAATACACTACACATCACTAAACTGTTCACTTTAAAAGAGTTAATTTTATGCTACTTGAATTTCATCTTAATACAAAACAAAACTTCTACTTGAAACTACAAAGCAGGAATCTAAATTCAAATACCTATAGTGGCCAGGTTTCAAAAAATGAGAAGCATAAAGTAAACACTTCTTACTTTCTATGAATAGTAATGATATTTCTGGGTTGTTTTTATAGCATTAATGTTGCTTAAATTTTGGGTTTTAGTCTTCTTGACCATTCTAATAGAAATCTATCTAATGTATTCATTTCTCTTTTAAAAAACAGTTTTGGTAATTCTCTATACTGTTTCTAATTTTGCTGATTTGTGTGCTTAGCATTACTTTGTATACTTTTTTCAGATTTAGTTCATTGTTCTGTTTAGTTTTTGAGGTGAAGGCTCAGCTAATTTCTGTCTAGATACCAATTCATATATGCATTCTACAACATTTGATAAATAATACTCATATTCTCTCAGTTTTAAATATTCGGCAATTTTAATTGTGATTACCTTTTTAATCTTCTAGCTAAAGTACAATTTTAACGTTTTAAAACACTGGAGTTTTTAAATGTTGGCTTCTTATTACTGATTTCTATTTGAATTGCTCATGTAACAGATAATGTGATCTCCATGACAGTGATTCTTAGAAGAAGTGTAACTTCTTTCATAACAGTCCATCCCCTCTCCAATTGGCACCAACTACTTGATGCCATAGGAGAAGATAGCTCAGTGTTACCAGAACTTGTTTCAAGAGAAATCAGAGCCAGGCATGGAGGTGCACGCCTGTAATCCCAGCACTCAAAAAACCAAGGCAGGAGGACTACCATGAGTAGAAATACCTGGAGTGCACAGTGATTTTAAGGCTAGCCTTAACTACATAGCAAGATGCTATCTCTAAAACAAACAACAAAGCAAAAGAAAAAAAAATCAGATATCTAAACATTATGTGAAATCTGATTTTATAATGTTGTCAACTAATTTGAAATTTTAAAAACAATTTAGTACATCAAACAAAATAAACATACAGTATGATACAATCTACAGCCCATGAATCTGTAATATATGCTGAAATGCTCAAAACTGAACAAGCGATATCAAAATGGACAAGAAAAAATCACCAAAGAGGCCAAGATAAAAGTAACATAATGTGGAAATAATAAGAAAAAGGAATAATTTATATAGCATAATCCTGAGTGAATATTTCATGTATATATATGTATGTATGTATGTATGTATACCATCGTTTATCTATTCAATTAATGAAATGAATTACAAGTAGAAAATGTGTAGGTAAAAGAAATTTTAAAATCATACAATAATGAGTGCCATGAAAAAAATTACACAAATAGCCCATGTGATTTACACACCTGTAAATCATTGTAACAAGAATTGCATTAAATGATGGATTGGCAGTGCATTGAATGAACTAAAACTATTATTTTGAACTGAGTTGTGCATGGAAAATGTCTACCACAACATGAGACTAGGATGAGCATACAAAGAATGCTGAAAAGAAGGAAGAAGATCAGAAGAATTATTATATTCACAAAAACTGAGAAAAATGTCACAAGGAAAGGAGACTTGAAAATTTGCAGAGGGGAAATCTTTGGAAACCTTGGGAGGACAAATTTTAGAAACACATACAAAGAAGCCAGATGGGTTTGGACTAAGAGTAGAAAATGAAGAAATGAAAGCAATGAACAAAATTACTCTAAGGAAACTTGACTGTAAAAACAAAGGGAGACAAAAGACCAAGGATGAAGAGTGTGCAGTAAAGTTGAGAAAAAAGTTTTAAAATGAGTACTTACTCACATAAAAATGTTTTAAAAAGACCAATTTGGTTGAAAGATACCAAAGGGGATTTGAATTGGACTTCAAAATTGAGAAAGATGCAATAACTGTAACAGGCAGAAAATAACTGGTAAAAGGATTGGTACAAGAAATATATAAATTGTGAAAATACAAAAAATGAGAAGGACATTAATGAAATCAGAAACAATATTTTGTCCTGGATTCCAAAGAATAGAAATACCACCAATATTACATGCAATTAGTGGCAGATGAAAGGAGAGGTAGAGGAAGACCAACTGTTACCCTAAAATGATGACAAAGGTTTCACCATGCACTCCATGAACAAATAAAGCCAAGAATAATTTTTTAAAAGGATAAAAGCTCAGGAAGAGGTGTCTGTGGTCTCTTATATTAATAAAGCATATATTCAATGGTGTGAGAAATCAAAGAACACTCATGACAACAGAGAATATGATTTTCCTGGAGTAAAAGAAAAAGCCATTTGGGAGATTGTGAGTCAGCCTTTGATTCACTTATTAATTTTGCAGAAAGCTAACCATGTTATACTGCACAGGAGGTCATACAGCTCCACAAGCCTCACTCTATCCTCTTGAAAAAGAAGCAAAAGACCACAAAGCAAGCTGAGATCAAGGGAATTTTTTCCCTAAGAAATGAAGTTTCAAAGTCATGGAAAGGTCAGAGTGTATTTAGATTTTAGTTCATAAACTAACCTATAATTGAATCTACAGCAAATCATAATAATTGATGCCAAAAGTGATGATGCTAACCTATCATAAATTTGTTCATTGTGCAATTAAAAAAAGGATGTGTGTGTACGTGTAAGACAGAGCGTGTTCAAAAGCACATTCTTCCCTAAAACTCAGGGTAAGAAAAGCCCAGTCTTTGTGTACAAACTGACAAATCTGCTAGCACTTCACAGTCCTCCCTTGTGCTCACTACAATATTGAGAAGGAGAAAAGAGGAGCAATAAGCATCTCATTAATAATAAGAGCTGACAAACAGAGAAGGCAATGAAAAACTCTGAGGACTCTCCAAAAAAGAAAGTAAATAAAATAATGATAAACCAAAATAGAAATAAATTGATAAAATATCAATTTAGGGTTACCTGAAAGCAAAATTAAGACAGGAATTAGAATATGAGAAAGAAAGGCATCTAAATCACTCAAGTCAAAGATTCTGTGTCTAAACATATACTAAAATATTTGGTGTTATTATTCTATGATGATACCATGTTTTTAAAATTTTATTTTAAAGAGGACAAAACCAAGCAAAATAAAACAATAAAACCAATCAAAACAAACTAGTGTAAATTACACAGGACTTCAAAACAATAGGAAATCAACAATGGTTACCGCAATATCTCTTGTTGTCTTCAAAATAGCTGTAGATACCTTCAGACATAGTAAAAATCAAACAAAACAGAACAGGATAGAACCAATAAAAACAAAACAATGAATGCAATAAAGGACTTCAAAACAAGCCCAAAGTAAATCCAAAATAGCTACCATAATATATCTTGCTAGCTTTGAAATAGCTGCCCATGCCATCAGAAATAACAAAATCAAACAAAACAAAACAGAATAAAACCCAACCCAACAAAACAATGAAAGAGATATAGGACTTCAAAAAAAGATAATTGGCTATTAACAATGGCTACCATCTTCAGAAGGAGAGCCTCCCTAGATGTCACACTGAGTCCTGTTATCCTCCGAAGAGATGATCAGACCACTGGCCCTAGACATACAAAGTCAGTGAAACACCAAACACCACAAGCATCAAATTGTATTTCACCTCAATAACTATCACTGCTGACTGTGTTTCTCCAGATCAGTGGGTTGCTTATGGGGGGCAGAGTGTTGGCTCTTCTTGTTGCTCAGCCCATGCACCAAAAGGGGCTGTCTCCCTGGTGGTCCGCGCATAGCAATGATTCACAAGCAGGGTTTGCTTCTTGGAGACTTCCTGTTCTCATCCCCTACAGACCACGAATGGCGCTGATTCAGGGAAAAGGCTGGAGTCTGGCTATCCTCCCAGCAGCCTGCACACACCCCTGGGCTTGCTTCTTGGTGACTTCTTGTTCTCTTCCACAACAGTCTGCAAATGGTGCTGACTCACGGGAAAAGGATGGGGTCTGGCTGGCTCTTGGAGACCCTTGCATGGTGCTGATTTGCATGGGGAGGCTTGCTTCTTAATAATAACTTTGTCTAATTCAGATCTATTCATTCCTTTTGTACATACACATTTAGAGCCAGAAACTCTGAGAAAATATTAGGAGTGAAATAAAGGATGAATGATGTTGGTGTACTGTACATATGGAGCTGTAATCTGCACAGCTAAAGGAGTAAAAGTTAATGTATAAATAGGAAGAAATTTGAATTAAATTATACTGAGAACTATAAAATTCACATTCAGAATATCAAAGACTCAGAATATAGGCTATGAAAAGGTATACTGTCAGTAAAACAGATTTGTATAGGTGATATCTTCCTAAAAACTTGAAAGTTCACTGATAACTTATCCAATATTTTATGCAGTTACATAACAGTAAGAGAATATAATTGCTACACAGGTCAACATGGAGAAAAAAAGACAATCCCTACCTAAAATATATGGTACACTAATTTCTCTAGAAAAGTGCATATTGAGTAGAAGTTCTGTGTGAAACAACACAGTAAGAACAGATAAAAATCTACCTTATTCTTTTTGTTGTTGTTGTTCTGCTTTTTAAGATGGCATCTCACTATGTAGCTTAGTCTGACCTTAAGTTCACTAGGTAGCTCCAGCTGGCCTCAACTCATGGTAATCTTCCTGCTTCAGCCTCCTAAATGCTAGGATTATAAGTGTGTGCCAGGCTTTACCTTATTCAAGAGTGAATGATGAGGGAAAATAATAGCCATTGGAGTGTAAAAGCTATTGTAAAATCAGGGAAAGAGAACAATTTTTGGATACAATGAAGGAAAATCTACCATTAAAATGATCTAATAACCACAAGAAAATATGGAGAAAATTGAGAGACATCTGAAGGGAAGATGAACTAGGACTCAAAGGTTTAGGAATTAGCTAAGATGTAAAAGAGAGGCATTCTAGGGATGTGTCCCATTGGAAGAGTGCTCACCTAGCATGTGCAGTGCAAGGCCTTAGGTTCAATGAGAAGATACAAAGAAGTAATACTTAAAGAAGAATTATGAAAAGGGGAATAAAAACATAGTGGATGACAAAGAGTAGAAATGCAAATCAATGATATTGTAAACCCATTTAAACATACACTCAGTAGACAAAAGAAAACCATAGATGAAAAATGTAAGGAAGAAATTATAAATGTAGAAATATGGAGGAATAATAAAACACAAGATGAATATGAAAAACAGATATAATTAATCTAAGATGAGTAATTTTTAATGAGAATATTATTATTACTGTCCTAAGACATCCTAAAATAAAGAGACAAAAGGAGAACTACCTTGAGTATCATAAAAATAGGAATTTTTCAATAATAAAGACAAAGAGAAAGACCCTTAACATCTCAAAAGAAAAAATAACTCAAGTAAAAACCAACATAGTACTCTTTACTATATAAAAGATAGCTCAAGATAAATAGTATATATAAGTATGATACATAAACTATACAACTACAATTTTATTATCTAGGGTTAGATGACAAAGCATATCTCTAATATGATGCCAAAAATCATGTTCAATAAAAAAGAAAGCAAACAATCGAATTTCTTCAAACTTGAGAACCTGTGTGTTGTTAAAAGATACTACTAAAAGAATGAAAAGAGAAGCCATAATTTGGGTGGAAATATTTCCAAATGACATATTTAATAAAACACTTCCATTCAGAATATATTTTCCAAAAGATATCAAAAATCAATAATAAGAAAATAACTAATAAAAATCTTAAATAATGATTCAAGAGAGCAACAGAGTGATCTGAGCAGAAATAAAGATATACAATTTACTTTACTTGATATGGTACTGTACTTGGTCTCTGGGAAACAGAGATTGCCAAAGAAGAGTACATAAGTAGCAAAGAAAGTTAGTTGGTCAAGAATTGAATGAGGAACTCTCAAACACAAAATCCTTCTACAGGAAAGTCTTCACTTTAAAATCAGGAACAAGACAAGGATATCTACTATTACCACCCCTATTGAAAATATCTCTGGAAATGTTAGCCAGATCAGTTAGAAGAGAGACATAAAAGGAATACGGATAGGAAAAGAAGAAGCTAAATTACCACTATTTGCAGATGACATGATACTCTGCATAGAAGACCCCATAAACTCCATCAAAAGACAACTAGAGTTAAGAAACAAATTCAGCAGCATAGATGGATACAAAGTCAACACTGAAAAATCAATAGCATTTCTGTATACAAAGAACAAACTCACTGACGGAGAAGTTAGGGAAAGTACACCTTTCACAATAGCATCTAAAACAATGAAATACTTAGGAATCAATCTAACAATGGATGTAAAAGACCTATACATTGAAAACCATAGTACTCTAAAAAAGGAGATTGAAGAGTATGTCAGAAAATGGAAAGAGATCCTTTGCTCTTGGATAGTAAGAACCAACTTAGTGAAAATGGCCATACTCCCAAAACTGGTTCACAGATTTAATGCAATCCCAATCAAAATACCATTAACAAACCTCACAGATCTAGAGAGAACATTCCTAAAATTCATTTGGAAACAGAAGAGACCTAGAATACTAACGGCAATCCTAGCTTACAAAGACAAAGCAACATACAGCACAATCCCTGACTTGAAATTATACTAAAAAGCTACTGTGATACAATCACAGTATGGTACTGGAAAAAAAAAACAGACTTGAAGAGCAATGAAATAGAAGATGAAGACACAATTACAAAGACACTCAGCCACCTTATCTTTGACAAAAGGGCTAAACATGTTCACTGGAAATAGCCTCTTTAATAAATGGAAAAATTGGCTTTCCAAATGCAAAAGACTAAAACTAGGCCCATGCCTATCATCATGCACTACACTAAAGACAAAATTTATCAAAGATCTAAATATTACAATAGAAACACTAAATCTACTAGATGAAAAGGCAGATAGAAATCTTGAAGACAAAGGGGTAGGCAAAGGGTTTATGAACAAAAGGTAAACCACACAGGAAGTACTTCAAAGAATCAACAACCAGGATCTCATCTTATTAAAAAGTTTTTGCACTTTAAAAGAAACCACCAATGGATTGGAAAGAAAACCCACAGAATGGGAAAGAATTTCATCCAGCTGTCCCTCAGACGAAGGACTTATATCTAGAATGTATAAAGAATTGAAGAACATCAGGCCCTCCAAATTCAAAGACCCAAACCAAAAATGGGCATCTGAGATGAACACACACTTATCAGATGAAGAAATACAAATGGCAAATAAATACATGAAAAAATGTTTAAAACCACTGATCATTCAAGAAATGCAAATTAAAACAACACTGAGATTTCATCTCACTCCAGGAGTGGCTGACATTCAACAGGTCAACTGATGATAAACGTTGACAGGGCCATGGGGAAAAATGAACACTTCTGCACTGTTGGTGGGAGTATAGACTGGTAAAACTACTGTAGAAATCACTGTGGAAATTCTTCAAAAATCTAGGATTGGAAGTTCCATTCTATCCATCTATTCCGCTTCTGGGTATTTTCCAGAAAGACTGAAAATGTCATGCTACAGCAATATATATGCACCTATGTTTATAGCAGCACAATTTGTAATTACTAAATCTTGGAAAAAATCCAAATGCCCCTCAACTATAGAATGGATAAAGAACATACAATAGCTGGGGGTTTAGCTCAATGCCTTAAGTGCCTGCCTGGTAGGCGTGAGGTCGTGAGTTTCATCC
>PVJX010025573.1:0-26765 GCA_004027295.1 Dolichotis patagonum | reverse complement strand
GTTGATTACATCCTAAAGGTCATACCTGGTAAATAGATAAACTATGATATACCCACATAACAGAGTGCTATCCACAAAAAATGAAGATACTACTGCAATTATATGGTCAAATCTCAAATGTATGGTTAAGTGAAAGTAACTAGACATCCAGTGCTATTTACTATATGACTTCATGAATACAAAATTCAGGGAAAGATAAAAACTGAAATGACAGACTGGTTGCGAGGAACTGAGAGAGAAACATGGAGACTGCCTACAGAGTTTGTGAGGGAGATGTTTGGAATAGCGAGGACAATCTACATCCTGATTGAGTTATCAACATTTGTCACCTTTGTCAAAACTCATCAAATTGTACACTTTAAGTGGCAAGTTTTATAACACTTAACTTATATCTCAATAAATTGACTTTAATATATATATTTTAAGATACAAAGAGCAAGGCATAAGTGTTATAACTCACTAATCCATTGCTGTTATAATTCTTAAACACATTCTTTCACCCATATTTGGGAGTTCTGGCTTTAAAGAAAAATACCTACTCATTTTGCCTACCTATTGGAAAATAATTCACCACAATGAATAGGATTCATATCTTGGCTTATTTTTCAATAACGGATTGAATGATTTCACAGTAATACCCTTTCTTTTTCTTGTGTATCCTCTTAAAATTCCAAAAGAGACTGAAAAAGAGAAAAGAATGTCTGCAAAATTTCTTTCTCCTAATCTCCCCATAGCCAATTGAGAGTTGTGTTAAATTTCTCTCACCTGCATTTTCTTTATTTATAGATGATCTTTGATTCAGTAGCTTGTTTTACTAAATTTTCAATACAGTGGGGCAAATCTAATACTAATCTAATACCTAGAATGGAAATTCTAAGATCACTTCTAGATCCTGGATTATGTTATTAAGAAAATAAGAAATGCTCTTGAAGCCACCAAAAGTGCTCTCCAACCATATGAATCCTCACTTCATTGTTTTGCCAACAAATGTTTATTTGAAAAAAAACAGCTTACCCCATCCCATCCCCATAATCTTTCTTATGTATGTATGGAATTTTCTGTATCACACTTTATTGAAGATACAAGTGCATTCTTACAAAATATGTTTTACTAGTTCAAAAAGCAATAATAACTCACATTTTTGAAAGCTTATTATGAGCTGTAATTTGCATCTTAAATGGCCCCCAAAGACCCACAGGCTAAACTCTTGGGCCTCAGTCTGTAATGCTACAGGAAGTTGGCAGGATCTTTAACAGGTAGAGCTAGTGGAAGGTCTCCTGGTCATTGGACCATGCATTTGAAGGTATAATGAGATCAAGATGCTTCTGTCTTCCACTTCTAGCCATGAATTAAGTGTTCCTTCTGCTACACAATCCTATCATAACCTACTATCTGACCACAGGTCAAAAACAATTAGGTCAACTGAATATGACAGAATCCTCCAGTACTGTGTCAAAAACTTTTTCTCTTTTTAAAATTTATTGTGTTGGATACTTTGTTGCTGTGCTGGAAAGGTGAATAACACACTATATGTTATTGGAGCACTGTTGCAAAACTTTAATCTTCACAAAAAATATGAGGAAGATCTTATTGTTACTCACATTTTAAAGATGAGAAAATGGAAGCATTGAGAAGTTGGGCAATTTCCTGATGATCAAACAACTATGAAATAGAGCCAGAATATAATCCCAGGAAATTATATTGCCTGAATCATCACATGGAATGTCAGTTTAACAGTGTGACTCAATGAGAAAAGTGCTAATAGAATAAAAGCACACTTGTTTAAAATATATTTAAAGAATATATACATTTTAATGCCTTTCTAGGGACTGTAGAAATACAATATCATGTTTAATTAACAATTATTTTTAATTCATCTAATTTAATGCCGTGAAATTTTCAAATTCACTGAAACATATAAATACATTTTCCCTAGTTATAGGAAAACATAGACTAGTTATAAACACATTTTATAACTACTCTGTGTGCTTAAGAAAATCATGTGATTTATTAGAACTATAGTCTTTTCTATCCATGAACTTAGGAAAGTTTAGTTCAATTTGTTTTCCTGTGACATTGAATATAAAGAGTATATAAATTGCAAAACTCTCAAATTTCATACCAAATTTCTTAGGTTCCAAGTTGTGTACACACCCAATAAGTTATGAAGGAAGCTATAAATTCAACTGTTCTATGTTATTTCATAGTTGTTAGTTTAAACATCGACCATTCATCCCTTATGAGAATATTTCAATGTAATTTTTAAGTTTTAAGTCAATTTTTAAAATTTTAAATTCAAATTTTTTAGCTTAACATAGCAATGAAGTTAAAAAGAAAGAAAAATGAATGGAGGGGACAGGGAAGAGTGAAGAGAAAAAGAATAAAAGAAAAGAGAGAAACAAGTTACCTCTAACTTTGCTCCTTTTTTGTGTTGGGTAAGTGAGAAAGAAGGTTTTGACACAGGATGAGATTCTTCTTCCTAAAGCCTTTCACATGGTGAAATGAAGTTGTTTATCTTTCTTTCTCTCTCTCTCCAGACGGGGATGGTTCCATCCTAGAAGGTGCCAACATCTGTTTACAGAGAGAACATCTGCTAGGCAAGTGGAGACATTGGGAGATACGCTGCTTACTCACACAGTTAGGACATAATGAAGAAATCATAACAAACAGGAAAATTAAAACTAGGATCTGGGCATAATTATCAGTTCTTTATGTGCCAAGCATGGTACTTTTGAATGCATAATTAATGAGATTGGAAGCATCCAGTGACTGTCAGCAACTCCAGCAGCTGATAGTAGCTCAACAATCTGTTCACAAACATTTCCTGGGTGTTGGGTTGCAGGTTTACTCAGAGTAAATCTTACAAGTGAGCACGCACTGAAATTTGTCAGCTGAGATAACTTCCAGGCAGAGTCTTCCTAAAACCAGGCCACTATGTGCAGGATGTCAGGATTTTATGTTACCTGATCACCAAAAATGGTGCAGCTTCTTTAAATGTGTATGCATTCTTTTATTCATACGTGTGTGTGTGTGTGTGTGTCTCTGTGTGTGTGTGTTTATAAGTGCAAAGAGCAATAGGAAGGAAAACACAATTATTTAGATCTCTAATTTCTTAAAGTTTCAGATGCATGATTTTCCTGTTTCCACCAATCCTGTGATGTAGACTGATCACACTATTTTAAAGTGAAGGAATAATCACTAAGTGCTGAAACAATTTGAATCAGACTATAGGGCTTTATATGGTTTAAATCAGACTGTATGACTCATTAAGAACATAATGAATTCAGATAATTCTATATAATGCTTTAAATATATTCATGAAAATGCATAATAAAATTTCTAGAATTCAAATTTTACCACTAGAAGCATACATTAAAATCATAATTATTACCACACTAGAAGTATAATCCAACAAATTCCCAAATCACAGCCTCACCTAACACACACACACACACCCACACATACATATTTGAAAGTCTGCCACTCTTTACTACAGGACCAGGAAAACATTAAGCATACAGATTTTCCTTGTTTTTTATTTTAAAGAGAATAAAACAAAAGAGAACAGAACAAAGCAAATCAGAACAGCACAATGCAAGCAACACAGCACTTCACAAGACAACCAGATATCAACAGTAGTTACCATAATGTCTCTTTTATTTGAAATAATTGAGCATAGCTTCACACACAGTAATATCAAACATAACAAAATCGTATAAAACCATTCAAGAGAATGAAAGCTATACAGGACATTCAAAACCAAATAACAGGAAATGAACAATGGTTACTATATTTCATTTTCCTTAAAAAACTTGTTTATACCAACACACATAATAAAATCTAATAAGATACAATAAGAAAGGACCAATCAAAATAGAAGAACAAAAGCATGGTAGGATTTCAAAGCAAGATGATATTAAATCAGCAATGGCTGCCATAAGGATTTGTTTTCTTCAAAATAGCTATTCATACCATTACACATAATAAAATCAAACAAAACAGAATAAAACCAATCAAACCTATGAATGAAAACATTATGAGACTTCAAAGCAATATAATGGGAAGCAATGATTACCATAAAATCTTATGTATTCTTCTCATTTTTTATACTAGGGAGACTATACGGTATTTACACATGTGAGTTTGATTTATTTCACTTATGAGTACAGTCTCAAGTTGCATCCAATTATTTATAAATATCTCAATGTGATCATTATTTATAGCTGAGTAGTACTCCACTTTATAAAAATACCACATCTTTTTTATCCATTCCTCAGTTGATGGGCATTTAGGTTGTTTCCAAGATCTGGATATTACAAATTGCGTTGCTATAAACATGGGTGTGCATATATCACTGTGGTATGATGTTTTCAATTATTCTGGGAATATGCCCAGAAGTAGAATAGCTGGGTCAAATGAGACTTCCAATCCCAGCTTTTGGAAGAACCTCCAGACTGACCTCCACAGTGGTTGCACCAGTCTGCACTCCCACCAACAGTGGAGAAGAGTTCCTTTTTCCCTGCAGCCTCTCCAACACTTGTTGTTGGTAGTTTTCTTTATCCTGGCCATTCTTTCTGGAGTGAGATGGAATCTCAATTTGTCTTAATTTGCATTTCTCTAATGACTAATGATGCTGAACATTTTTTCATGTATTTATTTGCCATTCGTATTTCTTCATCTGAGAACTGTGTATTCATTTTAGATACCCATTTTTGGATTGGTCTTTGAATTTCAGGAGTCTGACTTTTTTTAATTCTTTATATGTTCTAGACAGAAGTCCTTTATCTGAGTGACAGTTCACTAAGATTTTTTTCCCAATTTGTGGGTTTTCTTTTCACTATGCTAGAGATTTCTTTTGACTTGCAAAAACTTTTTAATAAGATGAGATCCCAGTTATTGATTCTGGGAAATATTTCCCATGTGGTTTGATTTTTATTCATGAATTCTCTACCTACCCCTATGTCTTCAAGAGTTTTACCTACTTTGTCTTTCAGCAGCTTTAATGTTTCTGTTTTAATATTTCTATCTTTGATCCATTTTGACTTTAGCTTAGTCATGGTGATAGGCATGGTTCTAGTTTTAGTTTCAGCATATGGAGAGCCAGCTTTTCCAGCACAATTTATTAAAGATACTATCTTTCTTTCAGTGAACATGTTTGGCACCTTTATCAAAGATAAGGTGGCTGAGTGTGTTTGTAGTTTTAGTTGTATCTTCTAATCTATTCCATTTATCTTCAGGTCTGTTTTTATTCCAGTACCATGTTGATTTTATTACAGTAGCTTCATAGTTAACTTCAAGTCAGGGATTGTGATGCCTCCTGCCTTGCCTTTATTGCTTAGAATTGCCTTTTCTATTCTAAGTCTCTTCTGGTTCCAGATGAATTTTAGGAATGATTTATCTAGATCTATGAGGTAGAGCATACAGATTTTTCAATTTATTCACCGTATTGGACACATAATTTTCTTCTTTAAATCAGTTTAGACAAAAATGTCATGTGGCATGAATTTCTCTTTTCAAATAAATTGGGTGATATTCAAGTTTCAAGTTGGAAATAAGGTATTCTCTTAATAATAATTTTAAATTTTTATGTTGAGAAAAGAATTATGCATATAAAAAGGAATGAATAAATTCCAGACAAATAATATGGCTGATTAACACTAAAATTATAGGTCCTCCATAACTCTAAGGAATTTTTCCTGTCATTCTCTCCAGCAAAGAGCCTAAAATGTGAAAAGTACAAAAGTCAACATATGTCTAACTTCTTTGCAAGGCAGGTCAGTATCTGCTTGTGGAAATAGCATAACTAGCCCTGTTTTAGGCATTGTTTCCTGCATGGATAGTTAGTATGTCATTATGGAATCTGATTACAGTGTTTCCAAATAATTATTTTACTTACAATGGCATCTGTAACTGAATTTTGAATAGTTAACAAGTCTACTAAGTATTTAACAGTTGTCCTAGACTGAGAGAAAAGGTTAGCCATACAAAAGAAGTCTTAGATATGGCAACTTTTCAGAAAGTCAGTATTTTAACTGGAAGAAAACATGTGTATATAAGTCAAGAGAAAATTAACATCTTAAATAAATTGGAACCAACCATAAATGCAATCTGAGAAAAATATATCTCTACAACAATCTGTAATGTTCCAAAACTTTAAATGTATTAGTTAAGTGAGTACTAAAAATAAACTTTATATCAATTTCTTCCTTAACATTTTCAAAATATGTTTGGGTTTAAAGAACAGTATTTTCAAGCAAAGGAAGACTTCAAGCACGGTTACTTTATTCTTAATTGTATTGGATTTATAATCGTTGAGTGTCACAATTGGTTCAAAATTACATTAAATACTGAATACTTATTGAGTTCTCCTCAATTACAGTGTTATTGACATCTCCTTTTCCTTGACCTCAGTAAACTGGATCAGTTGTGAAACGCTCTATATGTAGCTGACAAAGACTTTTGGTTACTAATATTCAAACCGATCTGCCCTTTAGCATTACTGTCAGAAGCAAAGAAAGACAAAAATTTCTCTGCGGAATTAGGAACAGTTTGAAGAGGTACACATTTCCCTTTGTATTATTTAGATGCTTGGCTTATACCATATAAATAAAATATGATAGACATTCTCTAATGTTCTGAGATTTATTATGTAATTATAAATCAGAAATGGCATAAAAAGAAAATTATCTTGGGCTAGAAATATTCTCAGAAATGTTATTGCAAAGCATAAAAGTAACCAAGGTCAATATTTTGGCATAACTACCACATTTTAATGGGTGCATATGCAATAATGAGAGCTATATAGTTAATCCCTGAAGATATATTTTGCAAAACATTCTCTGGAGAGCATTACTAAGAAAGTCAGTGATGCGAAACAGTCTTTATTACAATGAAATGGGTATTTTAATTTTTCCTGAAGGTGAAACTTTCTTAAAATTTATTTCAAATAGCTGAACCAAAATCATCTTGCCTCTAATTTGCAAAGTAGAACTTTTGGTTTTGAGGAAATCTTAAATCAATTCTGAAACACACCTAGAAATATTTGTTAAGAAAAGTCCTCATTACATTAACAGGTCTTGATGGAATCCATAAACACATGTAGGAGCTATCTAGGTGCATTAATTTTCACAAAGAAAGATCAACAACATGTATTTGTTCTATTGGAAGTATTTGTAGCCAAGTGTTCATCTCTCATTTTGCAAAGATAGAATTTGACTTATAAAACTTGTGAAAGATGAAAATAAAAAACCAGAAAAGTAATTTTAACTACATAACAAAGAATTATCAACTTTATTCTACTAAAACTTAAAAACATACACTGAAAAAATTTTATGACTTTAAAGTGACTCATTTCTGTAGGGAAATATAAAATATGATAATAACAAATATTGATATTCACTAGATGCCACAAAGAGTGCTGAGTATTCTTATTTAATCTTTAATCTCTATAATCTTTACAACAAACTCATGAAAGAAGTATCACTGTAATTCTTAATTTTCAGGTAAAGAAATTGGTGGAAAGTGATGTTAAAACAAAAAACTCATTCAAAGTTAGAGACATAAAGTGGGATAAATATTCAAATTTACACAATCAGATCCAAAAGCCTTAAAAATTTTTGTGACTTTGGATCCCAAATTTTAACCATTGTCCAGAATTTTTCCTAAGCACATAGTTAGGGATTCATATAAAAACTCGCATAAATATTTTGAGGTAGGCATCATTTATAGTAGGAAAAAACCCTGAAGACAACATATTGTCTAATATTAGGATACTAGTTCAGTAAATTATGGTTATCTATATGAGAGTTATACAGCCAATGAAGAACTTTCAGGGACTTAGAAAGTAAATAGTTATGTTGATAAAGCAATTTGTGAACTATTATCCCAAATTTATACCTTAAAATTAAGTCTATATTAATAGGAAAATGGTTAGAACATTAGGTTTCAAAATATTAATAGTTATTTCTGCTTAAAGATTTTCATTTTTTTATACCTTTGAGTTTTCAGTATTTTCCTTAAAACTTTTATATTTATTTTATAACTTCAAAACTTAGCATGATTATAACTCATTCTCATAGTATATTCATAATCATAATATAAAAATAATTCCTAAGTCCTTCAGTATAACTGTATTCATGCAACTTTTATCCTTTTGTGTCTATTTGATTTTTCTATTTTTAAAATTTATTTTTTGTGCTTTCATTGCAAAATATCTTAAATTCTAGTGGGCTCCAATATAAAAATTCAAAATGTAAATAGTATAGTAAGCTTTCTCTGAAATTCCCATTACTTTACTACCAAATCTAAAACACATGAATAAACTAACCCACAAAATGTGATACATGGTTCCTTTTTAGACAAAAAGCAAAAAGCAAACTCATTATACTACTCTTTCATGTTTAATTCTCCATCAGCTGAACATTTTACATAAATTTTCACAGAAACATCATTCGATCTGAGAACATCTGCCAGAGTAATGCATTTTCCATTCCTAACTTGAAGTTTATTATAAATATCATATACATGCTCTCCAGAGATGTTGACATATCTTAATATCGTTATATACAACTTATATATATGCCATGCATTTGCATAGAAATTTAATACTTCTAAAAGCACTTTCATATGCATTTATTTAATTGTTTCTCACAAAAAGACTACAAAATTAGTATCACTGGACAAATTCAGTATATAGAAATACCATGGTAGATGTGTATATCTGGTCTTTGAGAGCATCAGTTCTTCTAACAAAGGCATAATACTTTCCTTAGCAGCACTAGCAAATTTACCAATACTGACTCCATATTAGGTTATAAATCAATGTTTTCAGCAAATCATTTTGGGGACTACCAGATTTTTTTTTGTTTATTACAATTCAGAATTGTGCATTACAATCAGAAAATAAGTTTTAAAAAATTTTAAAATCACATATATATCATCTACTCACAGTGTATGTCCCTAGGGAGATTATGGATCCAGATACAGATAGAGATACAGATAGAGACATAAATATAAAGATATAAATAGAGATATATAGAGATACATAGATATAAATGCCACTACTGTTTGATATTTCCTACAAATATTACATTTATAAGTTCAAAAATTATAAAATCTAGTGAAATAATGAGTCATAATCATAGCATAATCATAGCTTATAAATAATAAGTTTTTCAGGTACCCATATTTGTGCATATATATAAATGCTTCTAGTTTGTCATGTCTAACAGAACTTTGCCAAAGTGTGTGTTTAGTGCATATTAAGCATATGGAACAAACACAGGTTTTTCTTGTAGAGTAATTTAGCTGAAGATGTGTTTTGCTATAGAATGAAATGCAGATTTCTTATTAAAAGTCAAATCTTTCCATTCAAAAGACAATAAAATGTTCCTTTTTCAAAAACCCAGATGGCTACATGTATGCTTTTGAAATTATTATGCTTGAGAATATCTCTTGCCTCACAATTCCTCTGAGATTTTTCTCTCAGTACTATTGGTCTCTCCTCATCCTTCAAACACTGCTTCATTTACTAAGGATGACCTTTTTTTTCCTTCAATGTTCCTCCTCCTTTGGTTTCCTCAGTTAGCTCTACTGGGAAATCGCCTTTCTTTCACTCCAACTGACTCAACCCACCTTCTTTCCTCCTCTCACAGCATCTAAGGGCCTTAGAAGATGCTAGTAATACAGCTTCTTAAGTACCTCTTGGTCATGATGATATTTATCAGAGTTTGATTTCAGTGTTTTCTTTTGATTTTTCACCTTTTAGGTTCAAACCCTAACTTTCTCCTAGCTCATGACACTGGTAAATCACATATAGTGGCTAAAGAATCAAAAAGTTATTTCAGCAACAAGATTAACAATATCATAAAAAATAGAATTCAAAGAAGAGAAGCACAGTATGAGCACAGTACGATGTTAACTTAGTTAAAAATCCAAAGACTTGCAACAGATAAGAATGGATAAAGAAAATGTGGTATTTATAAACAAGAGAATATGTCTCTACCATATAAAAGTTACAACTGAGGCCTTTGTAGGAAAATGGACACATTTTAAAATCATAATACTAAGTGAAATAAATTGGGCACACAAGTTCAAATATCTCATGGTTTCTCTTATATGAGAAAACCAAAACATAAATAGCAAAATAAGAAGTAGATAATAGGAAGAGGAAGAACTTCTTCATTGGAAGGAGACCAAGACATGGACGGAGAGATGAGAGAGAAAAGGGAAAGGGAATGAACAGAGAATTAAGTTGTGTTATATGCATGCACCAAATTCACTCCCCCTGCAGGAATGTCATGATATGTACCACAAACATATAGTAATGAAAAAAATAAAAATTGAAAAAAAAGACTTCTCTGTATGCTTAACAATTTTTTTCAGCACCATATTCCCCAAGCAACTTTATTGTAGGCTTTCCACTAAAGATATAAAGTAAAAGATTTCTGAATAAATATACTGTATAAACATTAAAATATCAGTATTACAGATGTATTTAATGCATCACATCTGAGCACAGAGTTTCTGAAACATGTAAAAATGTGTGAGTCAACCTGTGAAAGTGTTTCCCAATATATTAGAAAAATAGTCCAAAACATTGATGCTCTCAACTATCACTTTGAATTTATGCAAAGAATTGACCCTCATATTGAGTGATCCACAATTTAGCCTTCTTTACTCTCACATGCGCTTATTTTTGACTTTGCCAAAAAAGTGGGCATTTTGCCTCTAAAAATAACAAGTGGTTGTGTCCTGCATCTTCTCATCTCCTCTTGATGACACCCCTGATTGCATCTAACCTGCCAGCAGAGCTGGACTGAAAAACAAGAGCTTTTATTTGGACAGGAGAACAAAGAACAATTGTTTCTATTAAGCAGTGAAGTTTCTAATGCAGCCAGAGGTTACAGAAAAGAATCCTAATAAGGGAAGAAGAAAAAAATTCCCCATCATGTCAGCACTGTCAGCGACCAAAACCATACTCCAATGCATGACCTATGGCCCTCAGAGCAGAAGAATATTTCTTCCTCTATAAAGTGAGTGTTATTTGATTAAATGAATGTTCATCTAATAAATAGCATAGTAAAGGTCTTTCAAAAAGCTCTGGAAAACTGTCTTATCTGGAGCCAAATAAAAGATATATTGGCAAAAACAAAACTTTCTTCCAAATTAATAATGTCTTTATATATCCCTGTCCAGATCTGCACTGGCTCAAGGATTGGGAGGCATTTCCACATAATCATTCTCTAACCACAGAGCTGTATAGCAGAGCCAGCACTCTCTGCATCTAGTTTCAAAGGCCTCCTTCTGAGGGTATCTTTGTCTTCCTGTCCATTATCATTGTGTGACATCCATCAGACGATCACAAAGGACAGATTATTTCACATGTCACTACAAAGGAAATTTGTAACTCATTTAGAATTCAAAAATAAAATGCAACCTAAGTTCAATATAGAATATATACTCTCCATTCCTACTCCCTTTTTAAAATCTTCATAATGCTTTCCTTTTTGAAATCTGATTTGTTGGCAGGGATAGAATATCTGCCTATTTTGAAAGCAGAATTAATAACAAGGAAAATCTTAGTACTAATTCAAGAATATAAATGAGTTGATCATCTTGGGTCATCACCTTCTGGGCACCACTCAAGATATAAAATCATTGCTCATTTTGAGCATGAACTGTATCCTTCTTTGTGGTTTTGGAAGAATTTAGCAGGCACATCGCTTTCTCTCCTTCTTATCTGAAATTTCTCCATTTTAAAGAGGGTAGTTGAATCCCAACCCTTTCTTCTTTCCTCTTCCTTTCCTGGCTGCCATGAAGAAAGCAGCTCCCTCAGTCACAAGAAACTACCTCACACAGGACCAAAAGCAACACGGCCTAAAGATCATGAATTGACCACTGACACCATAAACCTAGATTAATTTTTTTTTCATTTTACACTGATTGTCTTGGGTATTTTTTTTACAGTGACTGAAGGCTAACTAACACACTTGTATTCCATGTCAGCTCTATAGACCTACAAATTTAATTTCTATACAATTAGGATCCCAGAATTCTGATATATCTGGAATGGCTTGAAGCAGAGTATCCTTGAACCACAGTTTTAGTGGCATAAATCACATGATTTACTGAAGGAAAAAATAAGAGCAAAATAGACTCAAGAACTAAGGATATAGTTTGAAGTGCCAAAAGTTCAATAGTAGTTCAAATAATAAATTTTATTTATTCAGTGTTTACTCCAGCTTTTCCAAATATTGTGCAGTATATTGAGAGTTTGTATTATATTTTATTGTATGATATATTAGATATAAAATAGAAGCTGTAACAAAGGAAGACAAAGGACAGTGACTCAGACAAGACAAAGATGACGTTTTTCTTAAGTGTCACTTTTGGACAAGTAACAAACCTGTAAGGTTGTCTGGGGACATTGGGTAGGCCAGTTCTGCCTACCACAATTGTGGTTACCATTTCTGTGCCTAATGTGACTGCGGAATTTGTCACCATGATCAAGCCTGCTCAAAGTAGGAAACAAAAAGTTCATGGAAAGCAATGGGTCTCTCAGACATGTCCAGGGAGTTGCACGCACCAGTTCCCATAAACAAGCATGGTCTGGGGATTCACTGAGGTGTTACCATGAACAGGGACACTGTGGGTTATAATGCATGGTAAATGCATGGCTGAGATCATTACCATTTATCTGTGCATCTTGGGTAAAATACTGACCCTTCCTGAACCTTCATTCCTTTATGTGTAAAATTTCAAAACTTAGTAGTATTAATTCCAAGATCTCCTACACCTCCACATTTTATAGATTTGCTTAAAAAATTTACATATAAAATAAATCTGATAGCATGTTGAAGATTAACATGAAGAAAAAAATAAACACAATCTGTCACAGAAAAAAACTAGGAGATGCTACTACCCCTTTTGTTTGACTTTTACAATTTTATATCTCACATTATTCAAAATGAGAATCATGTAACATTACCTTGTAGAATGCTGAGAATAGTCTGTGATATTTTAATTGGAATACTTCTGGTTAATTATATGTTAAAAGAAAATAGTTTAAGGAAAAAGGAGAATATTTATAAGGAATATGAACTATCATGTAGAGTTTAAAATTATGACTGAACTCAGAAGCAGCTAGACCTAGAAACCAAAAGCTCTCAGGACTAATTCTCCTTTTACCCACCTTCTCCACTCTTTACTTCCCTAATAAAGACCAACCTCTTCACTTCCACAAAGGGAAATGCTACCAACAGCTCCTCAGTTTTATAGTTTATCCAAAATCAGTCTTGCAAATAAGATTGACCCAATTCTCTTCCATCCTTAAGTTCAAAAAGCCTGTGTAAAAGATGTAAGTACAACAACAGAAGGCAGGGTTACGTTGTAACATGGCTCACTTTGTGCGAACAAGAAGTCATTCCTGGTGGATATTATGGGACAATGATCTCATGTGTTGTCCTGCACAAATTTAGCAAATGCTGCCTTAACAGGAATTTATTAGTCACAAAACATATAGCAAAAGTAAAGCACTAAAAATCCTAAAGTTCATTGATTAAAATCATGTTTAATAATTTTTATTAAAAATGAAATGAAATATCTATTTATATTTACATGTAAATGTTTTTAATAGAAAAAATATAGCACATTTGAAAAGTCTTCCCAGGAAATTAGTGTTCCCCTTACTCCAATGGTAAACATTAGTATTAAAATTATCAAAAGCCTTACATGGTTCCACGTTAACACTCAATGTCCACAGAAACCCAAAGAAAAGATAATCAGTTCTTCAAACACTTTGAAATTTATAAAAAGAAAATAGGACAACATATAATACTCAGGTGCTTTAAAGAATTAACATTGTGATGAATAACTAGTTCATAAAAGCAATAAGGTTAGAAAACAGTAACCTCTCTCCTGTAATTTCTGCTGTAGGAGGATATTCTCTTTGTACCGGGACAACACTTACCTACAAACCAGACATGATACAGCACTACCTCTTATGAGGTACAGTTTAGTATAATAAATGACACATGATTGGTACCTAACAGATCACTGCTGGCTTCAGTCTTAGAAGAAAGGAGGAATCATTTCTTATTGGGCATGAAAGAAAGTCTTAGGATGACTGGGGTTTTTAATAGGAAACACTAGAAGCACTTTTATGTTGAAATTCTAAGATTAACAGAAATCATGTACAAAAATGTAAAATCTTAGCATATACCCTGGCATATAGAAATTACGTAAATAAATCATTATCCACAGGATAGAGCTGAAAGTAATAACAAGTAAGTGGTAGAAAGGAATTATGTATCAATTTCAGACGCTCTTAAATGCTAGTTTTAGCATTTGGGCTTCATTTCATAGAAAGCAAGGAATCTAATACATAGTTTTATGTTCTGCTTTGTTTTTTGCTTTGATTTTTGGCAAGAAAGTACTTTGATCCAGGTGCTGTTTCAAGAAATTTAATGGACCAGTGATGTACAGAAGAAGGTAGGATGCATAAGCAGTAGAAAGGAAGTCTTTTCTTAAATAATGTAGCAGATTGTGTTTTTTAAAGATAACTAATACACCCCATATTCCAACCTTCTTACAATGTAACACTGGCCTTCTAACCAGCAGTTTATTGACTCTAATTCCCTGGTCCACATAGCAGAGTGAGTTTTTATGACTACTTTATCAATAGAATACAGCAGATTTTATGGTATATGACTCTTCTAAACTAGACCATAAAAATCCTGAGCACTCTGCTCTGTTCTTTTGGTAATAGAAGCTCTTGAAATCTAATTACCACGCTGTGAAGTCCAAAATAGTTCTGAGAGACCATCTAAAAAGGCTGAAGTGTAGGGATTCTGGTAGAAAATCCTACTAAAGTCTCAGTCAACACCCAGCATCGACTTCCAGACATGATGCTTCCAAATATCTCCACATCCCAACAGTAGGAATATCTTCATTTATCAAGTCTTTCCAGCTGACACTGCAGACATTGAAAACTAGAAACAAATTGAATTTCTCCACAATTGCATTGAACTAGTCTGTTCTCTAGGCTAAGAGAAATTCCCAGAGAGATGGAGCTGTGAACGATCACTCTGGGAAATAGTGCACTCCAGAATCCACCCACAGCCTTCCCTTCACACTGCTCAAATTGACTTCTTTGTATAGCAAGTTTAGCCATCTAGAAAGTGATTCTACTATGTTCTTATTGGTCTTCTTTTTGGAAGAGACCTAGAAATGTCAGTGGGATGAACTTAACAGCACCCTTGTTGCATTTGCTTATGATGCCAACACTGTTACTCAGCATTTCCACTGCCCATTCTATATTGATATTGTACTCATCTGATATCTTTTATTCTAACAGCAAACATAACCCTCTGCTTTCCAAAGGGCAAAATGTGGAACAAACTTTGTCTCTAAAATGCAGACAGAAATTATATTTCTCTTCCATATTTTCCTCACCATTTCCATTGACATTTTAGGAGCATGGACTAGACATAGGTCTAGTACAATGACCCAGACATTCAATCTGTAGGTCAGAATCCCCAGTTAATAGGACATTCTCAGGCCACAGCTAAAGCACAAGAAGAAAGAAATGCACAAGTGGATCACCTCAATGTCAAATGTACTCTTCCCTGCCCATCTTGACTAGTAGCAAGCCCTATCTCCTTCTGATGATCATAGCTAGTGAGCCCCTGCCAAAATGATGACTTTATTATCGACTATTCACTCTGGTAAGAGGAACCTGAAGTCATAAAGGGGTCTGGTAAGCACTGAGCTTCTTACATTGTAATGGACAAGATTGAGTGACTTGTCCTCTACTTTGGTGGAAATGTCACAGGATACTCAAGTCTTAAATATTCTTAAAAATTTCCCTAATGTAGGTTCTTGAATCTTTTTATCTTAACAAGACTTCCACCATATTTTCTACTACTTATTTATTTGAAACAATCATATCATAAATATAGCAGGTGAGTAAGATATTCTGTGGAATGTGCAGATAGTTCAGATTTTTTGGACTACAATATGAAAAAGAACAGGAGACTTAACACAGCCCACAGGGAAGAGTTAGAAATGTATGCTGCTGCCAGTAAGTGCAAACTGTCTCTGATCTTCCTTCCTGATCTTCATGATATTAAGTAAGTCAGTGTGCTTCAGTTGTTTTTAAGGATAAAGATAAAAATATTATCTATTTCTTAAATTGCTTCAAACATTAACAGATATTCATAGATGTGAAATATCTACATCATGGCTTTCATAAAGAATAAATTTTCAATAAACATTAAGTTAGAAAATTTGATAACAGACATTGTCACAAATCTTTACTATCTTATTCATAAACATGTTTGATGTTTAAGTTTGCAAAAAAAATTAAGGAGATTGATAGTAGCCTAAAGAGAATTTCATTCTAGCTGATATACCCAAAATAAAGGACTCTGAACAGAAGAGTACTGGGCCTTCCGAAGATCCACAAGGTCAACCATTCATACCCTTCCTGTCCCATACCCATCCCAGGCCACCATAATCTTTCCACCTTTTCAAGAAACGCTTTCTAAAAGCACTAATCATTCCTAGCATGTTTCATGCTCAGAGTCTGCTGGGACTTCTATGTTCAATAGGCAATTATAAAAACTGATGATTCTGATGTAACTAAGAATTCCTAATAACTCTTTGATAAATGTTTTTATCAAATACATTTGGCAAGTCAAGTCTCCATTGTATATGTTTACCCTTGCCATAAAAACCTATGTGACCAGCCTCTAACACAAGCATAGGACGCTCAGTCCTTCTCAGTTACTATCAGTGTACTTGCTTAAAATAGTGTCAGTCACCTGCTAGTTTCCTGTTCTCTAGAAAGCACAGAAAAGGTTCACAAAAATCTGTGAACTTACGCAAAAGAAGACATTGCCTGAAGGAAAAGTAGTACCGCGTTGCTTGGTTAAGTCTCAGCTCCTACAGTTAGAAATGAGTTCTTTGGAAAGTTAATCACTGCTACCTTTACTTTCCTCAAATGTAAAGTGAAGAGAATATAATTGCCTTGATTAAATTAATAAAACATACAAAGCTCCAAATAATACATCTATAGTAACTATAAGTGCTACACATCATCATGACAGTACATACTGTTAAAATTTCTGTTCATTTCATTTTTATAAACTATCTGGATTTACTGTCTTTTCATTATTTAAATGACTTCTTTGTTGAAGATCTGTTCTTCATATTGGGTAAAATAACAACACAAAAAATTTCTGCATATAGAACAAAAATTTATTTTTAAAATTCTATTTTTTAAACTGAAAAAAAAATCATAGGACATCATCTACTGAATACTTCAGTTTTTTGAAAGAAAAACAGCAAATCATTTTACATGACAAAAGGAATTCATTCATTCTGTTTATTAAAGATTTTCTCTGTGTGTTTATCCAGCACAAAAACACAGCTAAACTGCAGAGGTTAAAAAAGGAGTCTCCCTCATCCTTATAGAGTTTTTTAGATTCAATTTTTGTATTCACTTGGAAAATGATAAGTCTATACCACCTCTAAGTATTTACCCATTTTGAAGAAGAGTAAGTTTGGCCTACTCTGTCTTTACATCACAAGGACTCCGATGGAAGGTGGGCAACATCAATCTATGTTAATACTAATGACAAACAGACTGTCCTCTGCTTTCCAATGAGTGAACACATGGAACAAGCATTCTTTAGTCCTGCCTCTGAAATGCAGGGTGAAATATCCTTTATCTTCCATTCTTTGGCCATACTGTTATTAGGTGAACTAAACACATTTGTAGAAACTATAAAAACTGTTAAGTAATGTTCAAACTTCCTTTGTAGAGTCTTTGATATTGGAAGGCTTATCGAAAGCTGATATATACCCAGGGTAGGGGGGACATTGTATTTTCTCCTCATGTAAAACAAAAGAAAGCTCTTTAATCTCTTGCCTAGTTCCAATGCAACATAGCCAAAAATATGCTTCCATCAGTAAAAATTAGTATTAGTATGTGGAGGTAGTGTACAGGAAAAATAACCTTATTTCAAATTATACTTTTCAAGGTCTGGTCAGCAATTAGTGGAAAAATAAGGATTGCTTTGCAGGACCTTCCAACTAAAAGGTAAGTTTCTTTGTTTTCCCTTAATATATCCTGCAATTTTTTTGGAATAAAAGTTATTGGTGAGTAAAGAAGTTTATTGAAATACTTGAAAAACATTTCAACTGTGAAAATACTGTTATCAAGAAGAAATTTTCACTGAACCTATTAAAAACAATAAGGTAGAACATAGATAAAACACATTCATAATAAGGCTATATGCATGCTAAACTGTAAGTATCCTTTCTTTGTTAAATCTACATTTATAATTTTGTAGTACCATTTACATAATAGATGAATGTTGTGATTAGTTCATCAATGCAGGTACATTGTTATAAAACAAGTACATAGATAGATAGACAGATAGATAGATATGATTAGATCATTCTGTAATCCATTCATATTAACCATTATTTTTCTATCTAGTGACAGATGTTTTATTAGGTATTTCTTACACACATTATCTCACTTAATCTTGAAAACTAACAGGGTTGTGTTAATGATCACGGTTTCAGTTCAGTGGTAGAATACTTGCCTAGCATTACAAGGACCTAGGTTCAATCTCCAGCACCACAAAAAAAAAAAAAAAAAAAAAAAAAAAAAAAAAAAAAAAAAAAAAAAAAAAAAAAAAAAAAAAAAAAAAAAAAAAAAAAAAAAAAAAAAAAAAAAAAAAAAAAAAAAAAAAAAAAAAGGAAGAAGAAAGAAAGAACAGAAAGAAAGAAAGAAAGAAAGAAAGAAACAAAGAAAGAAAGAAAGAAAGAGAGAGAGAGAAAAAGAACAGAAAAAGAAAAGAAAAACAGAAGAATGGTCTCCAGAGCCAGGCTTCCTTTTAGAATTTATAATCTCTTGTATGTCCTTACTAATTATATGAACTTGAACACACAAACTACATATCTCTCTGTGCTTCAATTTTCTTATCTGAAAAATAGAGATAACAGATTTAACTACATCACAAAATGATATGAGGATTAAATGTTAATGTATATGAGTAAATCTTCAGAGCAATGTTCAAAAAATATTAGCTGTTATTACTCATGTGGTCAATATTATTTTTAAACTATTATATTATTGTAAAAGGAAATAAAGCTCAGTTATTACTTTGTGAAAACTTTCTCAGGAAGCTGTGAAGAAATATGCATGATCATCTTTCATCTAAGAAGTATATGTATAAGACATACTTCCCTAATTTGGAAATTTACCAGCCTTAAGGATAGATCTTCCTTACTTTAATAGATCGCCTCACATTTAGCATTGCTATTGAGTGAATAATGTTTTAAATATATGTTAAGATCATGTCCTGTGATACAGACACACACACCAGTATTTAACAGGAAGAATTTACAAAATACAAATACAACTAAATCTAAATGCTCACGAAAGCAGCATCTTTCTGTAGTGTTAGGTATTTAACAACAATCTGTAAAAATGTAAATGCAAATCAAAAAAGACAGTATCATCAAGGCAGAATCCAGCTACCCTAGTATGAATCAGGCAATAAATGCCTTAAGTGAGCATACTTACACCAGGTGAGTTTGGGGCCCAAATTGAGAATTCCCAAAGGTACAGGCTATCAAATTCACTATATTCTGAAATCTCATCACTGCAGGAGCCTAGAATCTGTATATCTAGCCAATCCCAGATCCACATCTTGAACATAACTAATTTTGCCAATGAAAAAACATTTCTACATCCAATGCACTAATTATCACGCCATCTGGTGTTGATCTGAGATGAAGAGAACTGAAAGCTTGGATTAGACACCTCCAAAGTGTGGGGTTTTGATTAGAGTCTTTCAAGTGCTAGCCAAGTGGCCCCTCCCAGCATGTGTATTCCATATTTGGTTATTTTAAATTTTAACTAACCATAACGCTTCCCCACTTCACAGATTAAAACTAAGCACATATGTATTCACCCAACACTGCCTATGCTGGAGTATTTTAAACTACATACAATAGAATATTATCTTTTTATTTCCCAGAAATGTTTTCTTCTAGGCTGACATTTAAGAGTTCACCTGCCTGTTTCAGTTCATATGGTCACTGCTCCACGAATCACCAAAGTCCTGATTTTGAATTAATTCCTGTGAATGATACTAACTTCCATCAATAGTCAAAGAACGATTCTAGCATAGATTAATACCATAGATTAATAATTCTATTAGAAATTATTACCAAAATGTATGCCCTTCTCTTCTGTCTCCTAATGCTAGAATATTTAGTATTTAACCTAAGTGAGATCTATATGCTTTGACTCTTTTTCTATCTTCTCCAAGGTAATAAGAAATGATGGAATATGTGGAAGCAAGGGAAGAAACAATTCTAGCTAAAGGTACTCAAAATCAAAATTGTTCCCTAGCATAGTGAGTTCAGGTCTCTAATCCCAACAATTCAGAAGGCTGAGTCAGATGGATTGCAGGTTTGAGGTCAGCATGGCAAATTTGGTGAGAACTTATCTCAAACTTTAAAAATAAAATAGAATGAAAAAGAGCTGGAATGTAGTTCAGTCCTATGAAATTCCTTGGTTGAATTCCCACTATTGCCTGTAAACAAACAAATGTTATCCTAAGTTCATGCCATCACCTTCATAACTCCAAATCTCACTATGATTGCACCCACATTATCCTTACAAGTATAATTCCTCCTCTTACTTTCTCTAACTCCTTTCTTTCATGAGTGTCTACTGTTTTCAATGGTCATTTTTCTCATGAGAGCCTGTAATGGGGTTCTGCTTTTCTCTTTCAAGAAAAATAAGACCTGGAGAAGTAAGTACTCAAGATCACCTAATTAATAATTGGTGGAACTTGACTTTGAAACCATATCTTCAGAAATATGAATTCATACCCTTTCCCCTTTTCATCTCCTCCAAAATATTTAATAACTGTAATTTTATCTGTAAGGAGAATGTTGATTATATTTTATATGTGATTTTATTATATATTATTCAAAAATATGCAACAATACTCAACAAAAACATTTTAAAATTTAAGGTTATTACACATCAGTTTTTATAGATAACTATGAGAAAAGCATGGACTCTCTCCATCTTTTTTTAAAATTTCAGTTAGAGTGGATGTTGGAATTCTGTGTTTCTGGTTACTTTGTGTCTTTCACAATGACCTAACTCAACAATAAACTCATTATTTTGCCTAAAATTATTTAAATGTATATGCATTTACACACATTATTTCTAACTCTCAAAACAACTCTTCAAGGTAGTTGTAATTTTCCACATATTACAAATAAGAAAATAATGTTTTGTTCCACTAAATTCAATCTATAAAAACTTTGAGAAACAAAATGTTAGAACTGTTTCAATTATTCTTAATTTATCACTAACTGATAAAAAACCCTTTAATTGATATATATTTATATTTTGTAACATTTTTTTGTTTATTGGTATATTTTAGATAAACATAATGACTACTTTTGTCATAGTTAATTTGTATCTGTACATATCTTAATTCTCTTTTGCCCATTTTCCTACCACTTTTAACTCTTCTTCCCCTGCTTATTTATAAAAGTTTTGTTTCTATTTTTGCTACTTTTCTATTTTTTTCCCTTTTCTTCCTTTACCCCTCCCCTCTCTCTAGTTCCCCTTTCCATTTGAGCATTTTCTTCCAATTTGATAACATCTAATATGCATTTTGGCCCCTCTTTACACTGTTGGTTTCTCACACCAGAGAAACAATGTGATATTTATGTGTGTGTTTGATTTATTTCACTGCAGTATGGTCTCATCAATCTACATAGAAATGTCTCAAGTGTATCCTTCTTTATAGTTCAGTAGATATACATTTTAAAGCAGAGAATCTATTCCCTCTTTGATAATCATGCCAATTTTCTCTGTTCCAGTAATCATGGTAAGCTTTATGCATCTTTTTTATAATTTTTCTCTACTAGATTTGAGAAATTTTTTAATAGTAAGCTATTGATTAATCTGTAGTTTTACATGTGTAATGTTCCCTATATATGAGTAAAGTTTCTGTAATTAAGGCTAATAGTGCACTTGCTATAATCAGTACTGCTTTTGAATCTCAATATTCTTTATTTGTTTATTATACTTTCTTGTTCATATTTTATGACTTTACACTAAAATAAGTAATAAAATAACCTAATGTTTAACAGATAGAATACACATGGAGCATCCTGGCATATATGTATTCATTATAAACTGAAAAAATATTAAAACTGCATGTCAATTTACATGTTCCCTTAGATACATATTTCTTTATTTATCTCTAGTCACATAATTAAAATACACAATCATATGCTCATTTATAAGTACAATCATATGCATTATCTCTGTTTCTTGTTGGAGTATCTATTTCTACTTCATCTTAACGATAACATATAGAATAAACATATATATAGTGTGAATTATTATTACATGTAATATGTATGTTTTTTGCACTTAAAGAAAAAAAGATAAACTCACTACTCCATCAGGAATTTTTTAAGCATTTGCTTTCAAGTTAAAATTTTACCTTAAATTGCCCAGTTCTGAAAACTCATAAGATAAAATTCAAGACAATAGAAAAATAAATAGAAAAGAATATATAAAAGCATCCTTAGATACTGTTCTTCTTAACTCAGTTATTTGAGAGCTGGCTCTCCTTGGTTGTTTATACCTCTCCTGTGCCATCTAGTGTTTTGAGATGATTACTATGCATTTAGAGTCTAGAATAACCTGCTAACACTTTCCCTGACCATTCACCTTGTCTGCACATTTGGGCTTAGGCAAGCAAACAAGTAACAAACGTGAGCTGCAAGAAGTGGATTTTATTGGGTTATGAAAAATTGCAAATGAATAGGACCTTAACAGCATAGGAGAAAGCTTTAAAGTTAGTTCAGGAATTGTGGCTAACAGATGTTGAGAAAATAATGTATAATGGAGCTATTGAGTCTTGTTAGATTCATATACAGTGTAATAGAAGCAGAATTTTGATCTGAGGCTGCACATCTGGATGGGAGAAAGTAACAGGAAAAGGATAGAATGAAACAGAACTATCTTTCCTTATTCACGGTTGTACATTTTTGGCTCTCTTGTGGTCTGGCTACTGTACCAGATTTGGTCATAATACTCACTATTGGAACTGGCTGCTGTGGCTACTTTATCCTCTCAGAGTGAAATTTTGCTTTACTACTTTTATCCAAATGGTCCATTAAGAGCACAAGCTCTCCACATGAAGCCAGGTAGGGATCATTTCCAGTAAGATCTTGGATTTTAATCATTTCTATGGGATACTGTTCCATCAGACAGAAATTGTTCAATATATCATGATGCAGAAATATTTGTTTTCTCCATTTATACTCGATATCCTTGATTTGAGAAACAAGTCAAATGATAAAATGTAATTTAGGTAACATACCCCTGTTCAAATGTGAATTAGATAGTATGGATAAATGAAACCCAGTGCATTGACTCTGTCTTCATTCAGGCTAGAATTACAAACAAAAATACAACCTTGCCTATATTTCAAGTCTAATTAAGACATACTCAACAAAAATCAATTGATTTGGGTTCAGTTTGCCAAAAAGGTAAATATATGTTTCTGTTTCTCATTTGAGTTCTACTCCAGGTCCGTATTGTATTTAATAAGAATATTTGTAGGAAAAAGCTATACACATCTGCTTTTATACCTTGACTTTCTAAGCAAGAGTCAAAAGTCATGAGTAACTAGGTACAATGAAAGGAGAAGTTAGCTATGGTAAATCAGCAACTCAGTTCATGGAATAAAACCAGCAATCAAAGCATGGATTGTCAATTAGCACTGGTAAGAGCTACCATTTACTGAGCATAAAACATGCCAAGTCCTGTGCGGAACTTTTACATTACACAGCATCACCAAACCCTTCAAAAATCACATTAAGAAGCTGAGATCCAATTAGGTACATTAATGGAACCTTCCCAAGGTCACTATAGCTCATGAATGGCAGAGAGTGATTCATTCCTGATCTATGTGACATTAGGATTCATGATCTAAACCACTCTCCCTTTCAGACTCAGAATCACTGATTCACATTGCTTAAGGAGTGCCTTTAATATATGTGTGTCAATATTTTATCTAAATCCACAAATTGTAATATATATATATACATGTATATACCTATATAAAGCATATATATATATATATATATAATATTTTTGTGGTGATATATGGATACACTGATGTAGATACCCATGGAAGAAAATGCTTGAATGTTATTAGAATTTATAATCCTGCCTTTGAGATATAATGGAACATACTGCTTTCATTCAGCATGGTGTGCTTTTATGTCTGCCATGGCCCTCAAATTGCTTTTTTTTGCCAGTACTGTTATAATAATATGCAAAAAACACAGCATCCCAGCTTAAATGCAGTTTTCATTTTCAGTAGCATAAATTGCTAGCTGATGAACTTCAAGCCTCATACACAGGCAGTTCAAGGGAACTCATAAAATAAGGCTACTCAGGATCTAATTCTAAAGCTCTAAGTATACCCTATTATGGTAAATTACAAGCAAATTCTGTTTTGGTAGACAGGTTCAAATTTAAGCTATTAAACAAACATTTTCAGGCATTTTTTGCCTTTACTATTCCCTGTTAGTTCAACAGCACTCAAGGCCAATACTGAGAATTATTCATCTGTTTTTTAACCTAAATCCCAAACTTAGCAATTCTGTTAAAATTAAAACAGGTTTTTCATCTCTGGAGAAACAAGGTCTTGCCCTAGTTAAGTCCCCAGTATGTCCATTTCAAATCTAATAAATATTCTGTCCAACAAAATTCTATTCCTAGAAGTCCATGTTCTTATCTTTGCTTTCTCCTTCTATGACTTTTACCTGTCCTTACTTTCCACAGTTTTCCTTTGCATATACACCCCAGGTGGAGAACCTAGCATTCTTGAAGTGTTAGTCACCATAGATGTTTTACCATATTCCTTGTTGAGGAAAGAAGTATGGACTGAATTGTGGACCCTCAAAGTTCATGATGAAGCCCAACCCTCAATGTGATGCTTTTCAGGAGACAGTCTTGAGAAGACAATTAGGTTTAGATAAGTTTATGAAGGAAGGACCATAAAAGGCAATTAGTATCCAGTGACCTTGGTCTCTCTAGGCTTCTTGCTTTTGATCTTTTTCTCTGTCATGTGAGGACACTCAAGAAAACATCCATGTACAATCCAGGAAAAGAGCCCTAGTAAGAACCCACCCATGCTCTACTATGCTCTGAGACTTCTAGTCTCCAGGACTGCAAGAAAATACAATTCTGTTGTCTAAGCCACACAGTGATTCTTATGTTAGACTGAGCAGAAGAATCTGATGGACCATACACATTAATACATCAAACATGTGCACCATGTAATTCTGAGGATTCATGCTACTCACCAATGATTTTTTAAATATTTAATGCATGGTTTTATATGTTATCAGATAAATCATGCACCCACTTGCGGTCAACTTTTTATTCATGATCATTCTTTTGAAGAGGAATGTTCTCCTGCAAAGAGAAGTAACTACAGATAGTAGATTGAAGAAGTCACATGAATGTCAATCTATGGACATGAATAGGTAGGTATAGGGAAAAGTCAAAATTCAAAACCAAAGATAAGAAAAATCAAGTAAGTAAGGTGAAAATTAATAAATTTGTACTAACAAAAAGTCTATAATCTTTTGCTTATTGCAAAGCCAAATGACCTATCTCTCTGCCTTGGGAGCATGAAGTGGAAGTTTAAAACCCAGGTATGTCATCAAGACAAATCTACTCCTAACCATTCATCTGAAGATTAACAGAGTAAGTCAAAAATATTTGGCTTGAGGTTTATAGGCTTCTATGAGACCCATACATAAAACTCAGAACATTGTGCAGCTTTTATAGCTTTAATAAAAATTCTACAGAAATAAGCACTTTTCTATTACATGCAAAATCACACTTACATATTTCATTCTTTGAAGATAATCATCCTTTAAAGAGAAGCTAGTTCTAGACATTCTTTTTAGCTTTTTAAAAAGTTTGTTACTCAAACACTTCAAAAACAATGATAGAGAATGAAATATGTTATATGATTTAAGAGAAAAATTATCAATAGAAAAGTGCTCTTGAGTAAGATGCAAAGCAAGGCTCTGATAGCAGGTAAGAATAACAGAAAAACAAACCAGGGAACTGCAACTCCTGATCCCTTGGCATGGGGATTCAGAAGTAGTGGCCAAGACAAAAACCCAGGGTCTGTAATTGGACTGATGTGAAGACAAATAAAGAGTTCCAGCTAAGTAGTACAGGATTCATCCCCAGAAGCAAGCCCCATGCCTGAGGAGATGCCCAAGAGCTCAGCAGCCAGGTAGCTGCTACACACCCTTGCCTGTGGATGTTTGTGAGCCCGAATTCACTCTAGACTCAAAGGAGACAACAAAAATCAACCTCCTGCTGAAGGCGATGGGGATGGACAAGACTACCACAGAGGCCGGGAGGACTGTAGTGGAGAGATGCATGGGGCAAGCTAGGGAAACTAGCATGACAGAAGTGAAAGCACCAACATCTTTAGCCTTGAGTTCATGTACTTTAACCATTCTAGCATTACCTAAGGAAATATCATGCTACTTGATGTATCTAAATTTCATCTGTTTTCCTAGTTCTGTAGCATCTGGATCTACTAATAAATTCCAGGAGTTCTGAAATAAATCCTTATTCCAATTGATCAGTGAAATACTAA
>PVJX010025572.1:0-25777 GCA_004027295.1 Dolichotis patagonum | reverse complement strand
TGAAATAAAACAGAATAAAGCCAACCAAGCCATTGTGACACAGGACTTCAAATAGGAAATCAACAATGGCTACCACAATGCCTCCCGCAGTCCTCAAAATAGCTGTCCATACCCTCAGACACAGGAAAAAATCAAACAAAACAGAATAGAACCAATAAAAACAAAACAATGAATGCAATGCAGGACTTCAAAACAAGATAACAGTAAATCCAAAATGGCTACCATAATATAGCTTGTTATCTCTGAAATAGCTGCCCATGCCATCGGGTATAATAAAATCTAACAAAACAAAAAAGAATAAAACCCAACCCAACAAAACAATGAAAATAATACAGGACTTCAAAACAAGATAATAGGGAATTAACAATGGCTACCACCTTCAGAAGGAAATTCCCCCATAGATGCTACATTGTGTACTGTTATCCTTTCAATAGTTGATCAGACTACTAGCTTTAGATCTGTAAAGTCGGTAAAACACTAACCACTACAAGCATTAAATTGTGTTTTACCTCAGTAGCTTTCATTGCAGCCTGTGTTTCTCTGAATCAGCCAGTCACTCACAGTGGGGGGGGGGGCTGGCTCTTCTTGTTTCCCTAAAGGGGCAGGCACCCAGCTCTCCCTGCAGTGGCCCAAGCATGGTACCGATTCACATAGAGGGTTTGCTTCTTGTTGACTTCTTGTTCTCTTCCCCCATAGTCCACTGACTCACAGGAAAAGTTAAATTTTATTTTATAGAGAAAAGAACCTCACAAATTTTCAAATCAATAGGAGAGTGACAATGATTAACACATTGTATATTGTTATCTTTAAATTAGTTACTCAGAGTACGAGATATTTGACATTTAGTTGTCCAAGCAAACCTGTCTTTTTTTTAAAAAATTTTATTTAAAGAGAAAAAAAAGCAATACAGAAAAAAGGGTAGAAACAATACAGAACCTCAAAAAAACCCATAAATCACTAGTTGACAAACCATATACTGTCCTCCCAGAAATAGCTGTTCATGTTACAAAATTAAGGCATACAAAGTGAACATACAGTGAGGCTGCAAACAGTTACAAAAAAAACCAGGATGGAATAAAGCCAATTGAGACAGTATAGTGAAGTTGGTACAGAATATCACAGCAGGTCACCAGGACAACAGTAACAGGCAACATTGTATATCTCGTTGTCTTCACAATAGTTGTTCTTCTACTAGGTAGAGAAAAATCAAAGAAATACACAACATTATAGAACACATCAACACAGAGTATTGAATAGAGCAACACCGTTAATCAGGACAAAGCAAAACAGCAATAAAAATATCTGCCTTCACAGATAGTAGAAGGAAACTCCCCCGACTTGCTGTACCAAATATGGTCACCTCCTAAGAGATACCCAGATGCCTAGACCCCAATTGTTAACGGAGGGAGAGGGAGATATGGTATGTTTGATTCTAAGCCCGTGCCCCGGTAGGCAGCAGGCAGGTTACTGGTTGGCTCAGCGCCCTAAGTTCCAACATGGCTCGGATCTCAAGAAACGCTCTTGCTTCTTGTTTCCCCGCCCTGGGGTGGCTGCGACTTGCCAGACCACAGTCACTTACCAGGGCGGCAGGCAGGTTACTGGTTGACTCGGCACCCTAAGTTCCAACGAAAACCTGTCTTTTCAATGAACTAAGAGAAATTGGTAGAACAACTTTTCTATCTATCTATCTATCTATCTATCTTTTTTTTTGTTTCTCCCTTCCATCTTCTCCATTCTCCCATCCCAGTTTCTCTTTCCTTTTGAACAGTTTCTTCACACTTCAAATTTCTACTCTACATTTTGGATCTTATTTACTCTTTCAGCTTCTCACACTAGGGAGATAATACAATGTTTACCACCATGTGAGTCTGATTTATTTCACTTATGAGTATGGTCTCAAGGGGCATCCATTTACCTATAAAAGTCTCCAGTTTATCTATCTTTACAACTGAGTAGTACTCCATTGTATAAAAATATATCACATCTTTTTTATCCATTCCTTGATTGATGGGCATTTGGGTTGTTTCCAAGATCTAACTATTACAAATTGTGCCACTGTAAACAAAGGTTTACCACATATCACTGTGGTATGATATTTTTAATTCTTCTGGGAAGATATCCAGAAGGGAAATAGCTGGGTCAAATGAGACCTCTAATCGTAGTTTTCTGAGGAATCTCCACAATGATTTCCACAGTGATTGTACCAGTCTACACTCCCACCAACAGTGGAGAAGGATTCCTTTTTCTCCACAGCCCCTCCAGCATTTGTTATTGGTTGATTTCTGGGTGATGGCCATTCTTTCTGGAGTGAGGCAGAATCTCAGTGTTGTTTTAATTTGCATCTCTTGATGTCAAACATTTTTTCATGTATTTATTTGCTGTTTGTATTTCTTCATCTGAGAAATATGTACTCATCTCAGCTGCCCATTTTTGGATTGGGTCTTTAAATTTGGGAGATGTGATTTTTTTTGCAGTTCTTTATATGTTCTCAATAGTAATCTTCTATCTGAGGAACAATTGGCAAACATTTTTCCATACAGTGTGGGTTGTCTGTTCACTCTGTTGGTGGTTTCTTTTGCTGTGCAAAAGTTGTTTAATAAGATGAGATTTCAGTTGTTGATTCTTTGTGATAGTTCTTGTGTGATCAGGGTTTTATTTATAAAGTCTTTGCCTGCACCAGTGTCTTCAAGAGTTTTGCCTATTCTATCTTCCATCAGATTTAATGTTTCTGTTTTACACTGATCTTTGATCCATTTTGAATTTAATTTAGTACATGGTGAAAGATATGGGTCCAGTTTTAATCTTCAGCATGTGTAGACCAGTTTTTCCTGCACCATTTATTAAAGAGGCTGTCTTTCTTCCAGTGAATGTGTTTGGCACTTTTGTCAAAGATAAGGTGGCTGAGTATGTCTGAAGTTGTTTCTGCATTTATAATCTGTTCCACTGATCCTTGGGTCTGGTTTTTTTACCAATTCCATGCCACTTATATCATAGCAGCTTCATAGTATAATTTCAAGTCAGGGATTGTGATGGCCTCTGCCTTGTCTTTGTTGTTCAGAATTGCCTTTGCTAGTCTAGGTCTCTTCTGGCTCCAAATAAATTTTAGAACTATTTTTTCTAGTTCTGTGAGATGTGCTGTTGTAATTTTTATCAGAATTGCATTAAATCTGTATAATCTCTTCCTCATCTTATTAAGCCACTAATGCCATCAGGAGTCCTTACTCTTACCCTGATTATCTCTAAAGGCCCAACCTCCAAATACCAGGAACATATAGTTTTGAGGATAATATTCCCAACACATGAAGACATATCACTCTTTGACCAGCAATTTTGCTGCTCTTTATATACTCTAGAGAAATAAAAACATTTGCCCTTGAGCTAGATGTGGTGGTGCATTTGGGATACTGAAAAAGGAGGACTGTTTTGAGTTTGGGGCCGGCTTGAACTGGGTATTAAGACCCTGTCACCAAAAACAAAAACAAAAATTCAAAACATGCCCATGAACATTCAGTAAGAGCCACATAATCTTAACGGAAAAGTTAGAAACAACTGAAATGTCTTTAAACCAATGAATATATCTATATAGGCATAGAGAGAAATGAAACACTGATTCCTGTTATAACATGGACAAACTGTGAAAAATTACAAGTGAAAGAAGCCAGACAAGGCATGTTAAATATTTGATCCTATTTACATGAAATATCCAAAATAGGCAAATCTGTAGACAGAGGGCAGTTCAGTTGCTCAGGAATGGGGGGAAAGAGCACTAAAAAAAAATACTGCTGATGGCTACACATCTTGTGAAAAGATTGGCTATGTTATTTAGTATGAGCTCCCCGTATGCAAAGATATGGACAACCATTCAGAAGAAAACAAGAGACAATATGATATAGTCAAGATCTCTGGTTGTCTAGCTTTGAAATTTATGCTTTCTTATGTCCCGTTCTGTTCTGTTTTGTTGTGTTTAATTTTACCCCCTTTAAAATAAAATTTTAAAACAAAGTGTAGGGCCAGGGATTTTGCTCAGTGGCAGAAGCAAGGCCGTGAGTTCCATCCCTGGTACCAAAACCAAACAAAATGAAACAAAACAAAAAAATATAAACAAACAAAATAAAATAACTTCTAATGTTTAAGGCACATTAAAATAATTATGATTTATGATGATTATTGTATTTTTCAAAATAGCTAGTAGAGAAGATATTTTGAATGTTTATAATGTGAAGAAATGATAGTTGTTTAAAGACATAAATATATCTATTACCCTGAGCTGTACATTGCACATTAGATACATGTATTAAAATGTCAAGCTGTTCTACATGAATATGTACAATTATTGCATATCATTAAAAATTTTAAAAATATTTAGAAACAAGCATATTGGATATATTCACTTAAAAGATTAGAAAACATGCTGATAGGCCAGCATAAATAATCCAAACTGAAGCACAGAGAGAAAAAATGAAGGGAGAGAGAGGCAAGTGCTAACCAATGTCAGGTGAGCTGGCATTGGAGTTGACATTCATGTAACTGGGATTCTACATGAAAAGAGAAATAGAGTGGAGCTGAAAACATATTCAAATTCTATTTAGAGAAGTTTTGTCTGAAAATGTTCTAAATTTGATTAAAAATGTAATGTAGCAAACCTAGATCCAAGAAGCTCAGATATTCTCAAGATGGATAAATACAAAAATAATCACATTTACGCACATAACAGTCAAACTGCTGAAAGCCAAAAATGAAGAAATAATCTTAAAAGAGCCAGAGAAAAATGATACATTATATTTATCTTTTCTTTCTCTCTCTCTCTCTCTTTTTTTTTGTTTTTTTTTTGTTTTTGCATCTTTTTGAGACAGAGCTTGCTATGCAGTTTAGGTTGGTCTTGAGCTCACTTTGTAGCACAGGCTGATCTCAAACTCACAAGGATCCTCCTGCCTCAGCCTCCCGAGTGCTGGGATTACAGGTGTGCACCACCATGCCTAGCTTGATATGTTATATTTAGAGGAACAATCATATAGATGCCAGTCAACTTCTCATTATAAATAATAACATTCAGAATATAATGGAATTTATTTGTGTGTGTGTGGGGGGGTTGGTACCTGGGATCAAACTCATGACCTTGCCTTTGCAGGAAGGTAGGTGCTTACACCACTGAGCTAAATCCCGGCCCTTGTGTATGTTTTTGAGACAGTGTCTCATTATATAGTGTCAGTTGGCCTTGCAATCACTTATGCATTCCAGGCTAGCCTAGAACTCATGGCAATCCTCCTGCTCAGGCTCCCGAGTGCTGGGATTCTAGGTTGGAATTTTATTTATTTATCTATTTTGATCATTTGAGAAAGGGTCTTGCTATGTAGTTCAGGTTGGCCTCAAAATCACTATGTAGTCCAGGCTGGCCTCTAGTCTGTGGCAATCCTCCTGCCTCAGCCTCCTGAGTGCTGAGATTACAGGTCTGTGCTACCACACCTAGTAATTTTTTTTCTTGTTTGAGTTTTTCTTGTTTGGATTTTTGGACTAGGGTCTCACAATATAACAGTCTGGCTTGGAGTTTGTTCTGTAGCTCAGCCTGGCCTTGAACTTGTCATACCCTTGCCTCAGCCTCCTGAGTGCTGGGATTAGAGGTATGCATCATCACATCCAGTGTGGAATAACATCTTTAAAGTGCTGAGGAAAAAACCTGATAATTAATATAGAATTCTACATTGAGTGAAACTTTATTTTCTTCTGGTTTTTTTTGGGGGGGGAGTGTTTGTTTGTTTTTGTTTTGTTTTTGAGACAGGGTCTTGCAATGTAGTTCAGTCTGGCCTTGAACTCACTATGTAGTTCAGGCTGGCCTTGAACTTGTCTCCTGAGTGCTGGATCACAGGTATGTAACATCACACCTGACAAAATTTTATTTCAAAACAAGTGAAATAAGTGCTTCAGATAAACAAAGGCTGAGGAAATTCATTGCCCAAAAACTGGGCTACCAGAGACATTGATGGAATTTCTTCAGGTGAAAGAGAATAATTATCAGATATAAAAATGGATATATAGTGAGGCATGAAGAGTACTGGAAAAAGTATAGGTACATTTAAATATACAACAATTTTTTTCTTAAATTCTTTAAGTCAATTGTATGTTTAAAACAATGGCAGTATATAGCAGGGTTTACAAAACATGTATAAGTAAAACTCAGCAACAATAGCACAAAGAATAGGTTGGGTGTAAATGGAATTATAACATTATATATCTTATGTGTTATGTAGGTATATTGTTAACTCAGAACAGACTAAATTGGCAAGTTAAGGATGAATATTATAATCCCTAGAAAAACCACTATGTAATGCTAAAAAGAAACATAGCTAAAAAGTTAATAGAGTTCCAAGAAAGCATATGAATGTCAATAGTTACATTATGCTCAATATCACTCACCCACAGGGAAATGCAAATCAAAACCAAGATTAGATACCACTTCACGTTGCTTAGATGGCTGCAATAAAAAGGGAAGATATAACAAGTATTGGCAAGGATGTGGAAGGCTGGAACTCTCAAAATCCGATAGGGAAACATTCTTACATTCTCAAAACTTTTGGGAGCTCCACTTGGATCTTCTCAAGTATTTCATTCTAACACTGATCTTTTGATAAAAAACCAACCAACCAAACGAACAAACAAGAAACCGGTAAGGGAGTACAAAAGGGAACAGTCACTTTGGCTACAACCTGGCAGTTCCTTGAAAGTTTAAACACAGAGGCTGTTCCATGAGCCACTAATTAAATGCCTACGTGTGTACCCAAGAAATGAAAACATACCTGCACAAAAATATATATGCAAATGCCCATAGCAATGTTACCCATAATGGCCAAAAAGTGGAAATAACCCAGTGTCTATCAACTGATGAATGAATAAAATCTGGTTTATTGTTACAGAGGAATATTATTTAGCATCACACAGGCATGAAGTACTGACCTATGTTACAAGAAGGATGAATCTCGAAAATATTATCAGTGAAAGAATCTAGACATAGCATATGAGTTGGTTTACATGAAATGTCCACAATAGGTAAATTTTAGGGACAGATTGATTGCTGATTGATGGGAAAAAGTTGACAGAAGGGATGAAGAGACCAACTGCTGAAGGGTAGGGATTTTTTAGTGGGGGTGATGGAAAGATTCTAAAATCAGTTGTGGTGACAGCCACATGACTGTGAGTACATTGAAAACCACTGAATTGCAGGGAAAAAAAAGACAAACAGAAATTAACAAAACTAAAAGCAAAGGGGTTGGGGATTTAGCTCAGCAGCATAAGTGCTTGCCTTGCAAGCGCATGGTCGTGAGTTCGATCCCCGGTACCGATTAAAAAAAAAGTTGCAAAACTAAAAGCAATAACAAGAGTACATTATAGGTACATGGAATAACATGTATTGAATCTTAAAAGCATGTTAAAGGAAAAGAAACTAGGTGAAAAAGGTGCCTCTCGTATAATCCCACTTATCTGAGAGACTCTAAGGCGTGGTCCTCTAGGCAAATCTGGCCCAATACCTATTTTTCCTATGGCCTTGAGTTAAGTAAGAATGATTTTTAAGGACTGTAAAGGAGAAGAGAGAAGGGAGAATGTAGACACTACGTATGGTCTGAAAAGCCTAAAATATTTACTGTGGGTCCCTTTACAGAAGCTTTGCAGTGAGTGCACGATCTAAACAAAATTAACCTACGGCAACAGAAGTTGGAACAATGGTTATCTCTGGAGGGAAGGGTGGGAGGTGTCTGGAACAGGGCATGAGGAAAATTTCTCATGTGATGAAAATGTTTAATATTTTGATTATGGTGATTGCTAGACTGTATGTTCTTGTCAAAACTCATTAAATATGAATATTTTATTGTATATAAATTTTACCTTAATAGAACCAGATACCACTGATCTGTAGATACCACTTCACAATACTTCTGCAGCCATCTAAGCCATGTGAAGTGGTATCTATTGTTTTTTCTTTTCTTCCCCATGAGTTGCATTTGCTGATTAAAGTAAAAATCATCTTGAAAAAATATGCTTAATTTCTCCTCTTATCTTTCTTCCTAAGCGGGATTAATCTTTTAAATAAAGAGCTTGATTTTAGAGGTCTTCCTTGATATTTTTGTTTGAGAGCTAATCAAATAAAAACCAGTGTTTACAGGGCGATGGAAATTGTTTCCTTGGAATTGTGCTTCCCAAGTAACAATTTAACATGACTGAAAATATAAATTTATGTTATGAAAACTGCAACTGATATTTTCTTTTAAACATCTGTCTATATGTGAATGCAGATGAATGTGTATAATTCACTCCATTTATACTAAAATTGATGAAAAGCTCACTTTGTAACATGTTCTGTTTTCCCTTGTTTGGTATGAATTTGGCGGATATAAAGTTAATTTGGTCTTTAAACTGATATTCAGTTCTGTTCCAGTGTGATTTTTGGTTTCAAGGCTCCAAAGTAATGATTCTTCCAAAGTTGTGAATTTTCTAATGCAGAATGCTGTTAACTTCTATTTGTATCATCTGTAGGTCAGGAATAGATTTGGTTCCCTTTTCCCTCTGGCCAAATGATAAGATTGAATTTTTAAGGAAAAAAACATTTTGTTACAACAGATTTTGAGAGACAGCTGATTTATTTATAAAGCAACGCACAGGAATAAGAAACTAAGAAGTACCAAACTTGTCAGTATTATTATTATTTTATTTTAGAGATTGCTGCCAACCAAGCTTATAATTCTTTTAGATATCCATCTGGCAATGAGAAAAATAACAGGGGGGAGATGTTGTTTAAAGTTGAGGGCTGGGATGTAGCTCAGTGGTAGAGCACTTGCCTACCATGTATGAAACCCTGAGTTCAATCCCCGCTGAAAAAAAATGTAAATTGAAATATATCACGTCTGATGAAAAGGAAGAGAAAATAAAAATGGCAGCAGGCCTGTTAAGATCCTATTTCACACAACATTTAAAAATAAATTTCAGATGGGTAAGAATTATATAGTTAGCCTTCTCTAACTGTTGGTTTTGTATCTGTAGATACAGCCAAACTTGAATTAGAAATATTTGGAATAAATGGATCTGTACTGAATATGTAAAGACTTTTCCTTGTCATTATGTCCTAAACAATATAGGGTAACAACAATTTATATAGCATTTACATTATATTAACCACCATAAGTCGTATAGAGAGGAATTAAATTATACAGGAGGATATGTGTAGGTTATATGCAAATGCTATATCATTTTATATAAGGGACTTGAACATCCATGAATTTTGGTATCCTTGGGTTGTACTGAAGCCAATCCCACACAGATACTGAGGGATGAATGTAGTCTATTTCCAGCAATAGTTGTCTGGAGAAACTCTCCCAGTATAAAGTACTTAAAATGCTGGAAGAAACACAAAATTCATTTTTCTTTTTAAAGGCATGGCAATGTTGTCAGGAAAAGAAGGAAAATGATCAGAAACAAGGAGAAAGCTCTACTCCAGGAAATCTAGTTGGAGCTAATGTTTGCCTGGTAATATCTGCCAGTCCCTGTTGGCCAACCAAAGTGCAGAGGATAGAAGCTGAAATCTGAATCTTAAGGGGTAAAGTTGGTTTGGAATGCACACTGCATAAAGGGGAGATCCTCAGAGGATAAAAATAAAAGCAAGAGAACTAGAATTACCGCAACCAATAGAAAAAGACTAAGTAAGGCTGCCCATCTCTTAACCATAGACCTCTGCTCACTTGGAAGTGATACCTCATTACTGTTTGCCTCAAAAGATATTCTTTAAATCTAAAATGTAGTTAAGGTGATTCTGAGTTTGTAGTGCTCCCAATTGCGGGGCAGAAATAAACACAAATTTCTGATGGGGAAACACATTTGCATCCAGGCTCCAGTTCCCAAGATAAATTTCCAAAGAATATAAGTTCATACACACTAAAGTCTTCAAACATGTGATGACGATACACAAAGTGTAAATCAACATAAAGAATACACAGCAGAATCAGACCTGTAAGGATGATAGCTTCCAGAGTTTTCAGATATAGGCCATAAAATAAGTATTTTACATGTTTACAGTAATTCAAAAGACATCAAAAATTTGACAAAGGGGGCTGGGGACTTAGTTTAGCGGCATAAGTGCCTGCCTGTGGTTGTGAGTTCAATCCCCCGTACAAAAAAAAAAAAAAAAAAAAATTGACAAAGGAACTATAGAATATCAAGAAGGATTAGGCAGAGTTGGGAAAAAACAAAATGAACTCCTGGAAATTAAAACTAAAATGAAATTAAAAAAGAAAAACAGAAGGTTTAAAGGGGTAGGTTCTACACTGGGGAAAGAGAAAACAAATCTAATAAGTTACCCAGAATACATTACAAAGAGACAAAGGCAGTGAAAATACAAAAGGTTAAGAAGTAGGGAAGAGTGAACTAGAAGATATAATAAACCCAGAAAGAGTTCTAAAAGGGTTTAGAGTTGTAATATTCAGAAATTATGGCTGAGAATTTCCAAAGCAAATGAAAAGTGCCTATTGTCAGTACCAGATTTAAAAATCAAACAATTCAAAAACAGTGTAAGTAAAAAGAAATATATACCTGTATGCATGTTAGTGAAATTGCAGGCCACCAAAGATCAAGAGAAGAGAGAAGTGATAGCTTAACACAAGGTGGCAGAAATTAAATAAAAAGCTAACTTTCAACAGCCATGATACAAGTTAAGAGATGGGAGATTACTATCTGCAAAATGTAGAGGTAGTAATTTGGTCAGTTGTAAGCTCAGAAAATCTTCCTGAGGGCAAAATAAAGGCATTTCTGGGCAAACAAAAGAACCTATTTATTTTCAGTTGACTAAAGAAACTGCTAGAGCATAAACCCATAAAATAGTTTATCTTTAGTAATCATTAGGGAAATATAAATTCAACCCACCATTATACCACTGCACACTCAACGAAGTGACTGAAATGAAAAAGACTGAGTGTCTGGATGTGGGGGCACATCTGTAATCCCAGCGCTTGGCAGGTTGAGGCAGGAAGATAGCGAGTTCAAGTCCCACCTGGGCAACTCTAGGAGACCCCATCTCAAAAATCAATCAATCAATCAGTCAATCAATGGCTGGGGAAAAGGCCCAGGGTGCAACCTCTAGTACTGAAAAAACAAACACATGCACACACACAAAACAAAGACAGAATATCTCCTTAAAATGACTAGAGCAGAGGCTGAAGCAGGAGGATCACCGTGAGGTCAAGGCTTGTCTGGGCTACATAGTGAATTCAAGAACAGGTCAAACTACCTAACTCAAAAAAGATGGGGGGGGTGGTTAAAAAGGGGGAAAATATCATTTTCTTACTTTTTTGGTTTTTATTTTTTTGGGGCAGGGTCTTGCTATGTAGTTCAGGCTGCTATTGAACTCACTATGTAGCCCCAGACTAGCCTCAGACCTGTGGCAATCCTCCTGTCACAGCCTTGTGAGTGCTAAAATTACAGGCATGTGCCACCATCCCTGGCTTAGCACATTACTTTCACAGAGGCAACATTAAGTATTACATCTGACTCTTCAGGAGAAACTATGGATGTCGGAGGACAATGAAATATCTGCCAATCTAGAATTATTATAGTCACAGTTTACATATCCTATAAAAATTAAAGACATTTAAAACAAATGATAGCTGAGAGAAGATGCCGCCAAGACACCCACACTAGAATCTATTAAAGAGAGTTTCAAGTTAAAGGGAAATGGTCCCAGATGGAAGCAGAGCTATTAAAAAAAAAAAAAAGAACTAAAGGGCTGAGAAGAGTAAATATGAAGTGATAAAGATTTAGAGAGATTCCTACTCATATATTTATATTTATACATACACTTATATAGTTCATGTGTGTAAGTGAATCCTTGTTTAGAAAATAACAATTATGTTCTGTGGAGTTTGAAAACATATGTAGAACCACGTGTGGTGGTGCATGTCTGTAATCCCTGTACTCAGAAGACTGAGGCAGGAGGATCATTGTGCATATGAGGTCTTTGTGGGCTACATAGTGAGTTTGAGGCCAGCCTGAACTACATAGTGAGACTGTCTCAAAAACAAACAAAAATAAACAAAAAAGCATATGTAGAAATAATACAGATGATAAATATTGCAAAAGGGTGGGCAAGGGCTAGCTACTCTTTGAAAGGCTCTTCTATTTGAGAAATAATAAAAGTACTAATGTATGGTAACTCTAGTAAATCAAATATTCATATTTTACGTATATTTTTAAAATTTTAGAATAGTTTAATATTTACAAAAAAGGCCAGAGATTTAACTCAGCGACATAAGTGCCTGCCTGGCAAACGTGAAGTCATGAGTTTGATCTCAGGTACAAAAAAAAAATATATATATATATATATATGCACAAAAGCTGAGAAAATAACATAGAGTTCCCACATCTCTGCATTCAATTTCTCCTCTTATTAATATCTTGTATTTTATCACAATTAATAAACCAGTATTAACAATTAGTACTAACTAAAGTTCATATTTTACATTTCTTTAGTTGTTACTTTGTATCCTTTTTCTGTTCAGGTTTTGATCTACCATACCACATGACTATAACAGCTCTCAAACTTTTCTTGTTTTTATAATCTTGACAGTTCTGAGGAGTCCTGGTTGGGTGTTTTATAGAATGTCTCTCAATTGAAATTTATCTGATTTTTTTTCTCATGATTATTTTGAGGTTATCTGTTTTTGAGGTGACAATCATAGTGATAAAGTGCAGTTTCATTACATCATTGTGACCTATCACTGTTGCTGTTAACCTTGATCTAAAGAACTGTTAGGTTTCTTCACTGTGAAATTATTCTTTTTTCTTCTTTTCCATATTGTACTCTTTGGAAGGAAGTCGAATGTCCAGTTTATACCTAAGGAGTGGAGGTTAGGTTTCACCTCTGAGAGAGAGAGAAAGGGAGAGAGAGAGAGAGAAAGAGAAAGAAAGAGAGAGAGAGAGAGAAATTAGAGGTCCATGCAGCTGGCTGTGTCCTCCGATCAAAAGTCATTGCTTCTCACCAATTGGCCCACTGTACAGAAATTTCCTTCTGGATTCCAAAAAAACTCAATCATTTTCTTCATCCTTCTAGGCCTAAGGTCATTAGTAAATCTGTGGTTATTAGTTCTGGATCACTACATTATCCCTTGTGGGTCTCTTCTGCTCTGTCCAAACCTTCATAAATAGTCAGTGCATAAAACCCTCTTTAAGTTATATTAATTTCACTGTACCATCTGTTTCCTATTTAAACTCAGGCTGGTATAGTAATTGAGGAATCAGGAAACAATCCCTTTAAAAGAGAGCCTGGAATTCATTGGCTCATGTATTTGAGGAATACGGGAATAATCTTGATGGGGAAGAATTAGATAATACACTGCATGTGGTGGCATCATCATGTTCAGATTATCAATGGTGGGACACAGGGTGATGTGCAAGTGAGGAGCAAGGCATTAAAAGATCAATCGGCACTGGCACTTACTGACTGTGAAACAGTAATTAGAGAGTGGCAGAGCCAATTGCATCCTTTCTTACCACCCTGAAAACCTTACATAGGGAAAAAAGAGAGGAAAAAAAGCTAAGGAAATGCAATTAAAAAGACAAATGGAAAACCAGACCCATGAATAGGAGTGCACAGAAAGAGTCCCGTATTTCCAGTGATTTCAGGATAAATATCGCTAAGAACTAGGTCTAGGGTCTCCTTGTAAGGGTTGTGGATTTGCAGCACCAATTAAATGTTTACCCCTGCCGAGTCTCTTACCTCACTAGACAAGGTTATTGGTGGGAGGAGTGGACTCTTCAGATAAGGAAAGAGATAAATTATGCCCCTAAAAGACACAATGGAGCTGAGAACTTTTACCTTCCATACTCCTGTGAACTTCTTGTTCTGATGGAACTAGCTCACTTCTGCATCAAAGCCTCACAATAGTTGAAACCAAGGTAGTGGTCTCACAAGCTGAGAATAATTTTCTGCAGGTTTCACCCTCTTACCTCTTGTTATTCTCAGGCTCATAAAACTAGCTTCCAATGGAGAAGTACCGGATCTGCTCCTGAAGGAGATAGACAATGTGCTTAACAAGTTCCAAAACCTTGCAGGAGCTCATAGTCAAGAATGTAGGGAAAACCTGTGGGAGTAGAATTTAAGCATGGTAGACAGGTGGTTCTCTAGGTGTGGTCCCTGGAAAGTAGCAGCGTCACCTAGAAACTTGTTGGAAATGCAGATTCTTGGACCTAGCTTCAGATATGCAGAATCTACAACCTGGGGGTGGGACCCAGATATCTATATTTTCTTTTATTTTTTTATTTTAAAGAGAAGAAAACCCAACAAAGCAAAACAGAGTAAAGCCAATCAAAACAAAGTGGAACAGAACTTTGAAGCAGGATAATAGGAAATCAACAGTGGCTACCATAATATACCTTGTTGCTTTCACAATAGTTGTCCATTCCGTCAGACATAGTAAAATCAAATAAAACAAAACTGAATAAAACGCATCAAAACAGAACATTGAATAAAATAAGACAATAAATCGGAACAAAACAAAACAGCGAGAACAATATTGGAATTCAAAAACAAGACAGAAGGAAATCCCCTATATTTGCTATATTGCATACTGCTATCCTCCTACCAGCCTTTTAGGCTTGCAAAGTCAATCAAACAATACAAGCATTTAGTTGTTTTTGTACCTCACTATCAATTCAGCCTGTCCTCTGAACCAGTCAGTTGCTTACCGGGGGTGGGATGGGGATGTCTTGATTCTCAGCCGGTGCGCTGGTTGGTTCATAGGTTAAGCGGGGAGCAAACTGGCTTTTCTCTTCCTGGTCCCTGCTTGGTTTGCCCGGCTTATCAGAAGGGCACACTGGTTTTTCAAAGTGCTCCTCCCAGACCCAGCATGGTTTCTGCCCAGATATCTGTAGTTTAATAAGCTCTTCAAGTGGTTCTGATTCATATTAAAGTTTGGGAACCACAGACATAATAGATCTGTTGTTTTCTCAGTCGTTAGACGTCACTGATAACATCCCTACTGATAGCTGTGCTCCTGGATTAGGAGCATGGGCATCACCCAAGAGCTTTAAAAAATGCAGAAACTCAGACCCTGCTCCAGACATTCCAAACCAGAATTTAAGACCCTCAGGAAATTTACATGCACACTGAAGCTGGAGAATCCCGGTCCTACCACAGGGGTTCTCAAACTTCTGCATGCGTCAGAATGCATCATTTGAGAAGACTAGACTGTAGCAATCTTCCCATTTCTTCCTAACTGCCACCCTCAGGAAGGCCTGGAGGACATTCTTCATTGAGAAATCCCTGAAGAGATCTGGGGCGACTGTCATCCACAGTCTACAGATGACAAGTGGGGATAACGTAAAGGAATTGGGTTCCTTGATCTCAAAGGGAGTAATGGAAAGAAGAGAAAAAGTGTCTGTGCTTGACAGTCAGAGATGAGGTAGGCCCCGGGACAATCAACCACAGATATAAAGTAGCAATCAGAGTGTTCCAATCTATGGAGAATTGTGGCAAAGATTTCTAAAAATGAGATAGTTGGGCCACCTGTGAAATGCTGCTTGACAAATACAGATGAAAAATGCTAGGCTTCTGGGTAGAAACTGGAGGGGAATTCAGGCCTTTTTATCTAATTCTCAGACCTAAATCCACTCATTGGCTCAGAGACCCTCAACTAGGGAAGGACCCTGCCAGGCAGTCACAAACACATGTTGTGTATCTTCCCCAGAATGATCTGTAGCCATTTTCTAGAGTAACTGTGCAGAGTACAAGGAAAACAGTAGACTTCCTGAGGTTAATAGACTCTCATCAACTCACACTCCCATCAGGATAAATACTCATGGTTGTAATGAGCAGACAGACAATAAGTTCTCTTTCTCGATAGGGTGGTAGATGCCTATCACTAGAACATCATGTCTCTGCCACACAGTGAGGGCACGGAGGACTAGATGTAGAACACCTTTAGTCCTCTCTTGCTCTGAAGTCTTGGTCAGTGAAAAACCAACAGCCCTATAATGTGAAGAAACCAAAAGATGCTGTAGGAGTGAAACTTTGGATCATTCTACCAGGCAAAGAACCTCATCTAACCGATGTGCTGCACCCTGGTTTGGACTCGAGATGTTCCCCAAAGCCATGTGTGAAAGGCTTGGTAGCCAGCTAACGGGCTTTCAGGAAGTGTTGGATCATGTGTGTGCTAACCTCATGAGTTCATAGCTGAACAGACTATCAGGAAGTGGGGCCTGGCTGAAGGTAGCGACTGTGGAGGAATGGTGTTTGTAACATATCTTATTCCTGGAACCTTCATTCTGGCTCTGTCCTTCTCTCTCTGCTTCGTGGCTACCATGAGGTAAGCTGTTTTCTTCTGTCGCACCCTTCCACTGTGATGTTCTGTCTTCTCAGATGCAGAAACAAAGGGGTCAGCTAAAAACGGACTGAAATCATGAGCTAAAATAAATCTTTTAAGGTGTTTCCCTCAGTTATTTTGTCACTGTGACAGAAAGCTGACTTTAACCTACCAGATACAGACAAAAGGAACCTGGGCTGAGTGAAAGAAGGTAATGAGGCTCATTAATTTATAGTTACAGAATTGGGGACCGCAAAAGCAGTGTTTTATGTTATGCTATGGTTTGTGCCCTGTATTAGTTTCTAGTGTTACGTAGTAAGGTACCATAAATCTAGCAGCTTAAAGCCAAGACCAGTTATTAGTTCAGTTTTGTAGGTTAGTCATCCAGGCACAGCGTGCAGGTCTGGATTCGCTGCTTCAGGTCTCAAAAGGGTAAAATCAAGATGTTGACTGAGCTACATCTGGAGCTTACAGTCTTCTTCCAGCCTCACAGGGTTGTGGCAGAATTCTGCTCGTTATCGTTAGGGGACTGAGGCTCCTGTTTCTTTGCTGGTTGTACACTGGGGGTTGGTCTCAGCTCATAGATGCCACCCACATCCCCTGCCACATTCTCTGTCTTCAAAACCACCAGTGAAGAATTCCTCTTGTTTACCACTTCAAATCTCATTCACCAGGAAAAGCCCTGTACCTTTTAAGAGTTCACCTGATTAGGAAAGACTTACCCAGGAAAATCTCCGCTTTATAAGGTCCTGACTCGGGACCTTAGTTACAACAGCAAAATCCCATCACAGAAGCCCCTTAATTAGTGTTTGATGGAATAACTGGAAGAAAGTGTGTGTACTCCAGGGAGTAGGAATTTTGGAAGTTTACTCCAACTTCTACCCACTCAACCTCTCCTCACTGTTACCCAATTCCTTATTTGAGGAATAGGTGGTTCTACTTTGGAGAGGTGATGCCAGATTAAGATTGCCCAATAAAATAGTAGCCAGTAGGACCTTGTGTGTTCCCTTTGATGAGGACGTGAACTTTCCACCCAGTAGAAGAGTATACATTGAGGAGGAAAGGAGAGGACTCTGCCAAATACATTGTTTGCCTTCAGATCTCTTTTGTTCCCTTCTACTGAGCAGCCGGATCCATGTTGATTACATTAATGGAGCATGGAGGCCCAGTAGGAGACAAGAGGACAGGGGAGAGCAAAGCCAGGTGTTAATCCTAAGGCTCCTCCCTGCAGCTTTGCCTCAAACTGCCTGTCCTCACCTCAGGGCTTCCCGTTCTCTTAGGGAAGCTGTCTCTGTGTGGCCTCCTCCTTCCTGATTTCAATCCCCCCCCTTCACCCTTTTCAGCCCCAGAGGCCCTCGGCTGCAGCAGTACCCACGTAAGTCCTCTCGCTGCTTCCCACATGGTCACGCACAGTCCCATTATTAAATCTCCTGAATTATCCTAATTTGAATGTGCCATCTGTTTTCTGTTTGGGCTCTGACTGATACAAGAACATATTAGGAGATAGACATAGGAGTGTGACAGATGGAGACACAAATATTACTTTTATTGCCATCAAAATGGATACTGGACAATATGGCTTGGGTCTGCTAGATGAGCATGTTTGCTGCTACATGACCCCTGAGGTGAGCCCCATAAAAACCTATCCCTGTGAAACCTGCCACAGTGGGGAGCAGAGCAAAGGGAGGACATCACAGAGCCCAGCACCTCGGCTCTTTTTGGCTGGAGTCTCCAGCAACTGAGTCAATTCCCAGACCTCCCAGGCTCAGGGAAAGACAGAAACCTGGGGCAAGAGGTCAGGACACTTACTCTGTCAAGGTTTCTTGCACAAGGTGCATGAAGCCTGACAACGCCAACATTTTGAACACTGAATGACATTTTATGAAAGTCAAAAAATAGTCACGTATGGTGGTATGTATCTGTAATCCTGGCATTTGGGAGGCTGATGCAGGAGGATCACTTGAGCTGAGGAGTTAGGCCACTCTGGGCAATAGGATTTTTTTTTAAAGGTAGAAAAAGAAGAAAAAACAAGAAGTTAAAAAAAATCTTATAAAGAACACCCACAGGGCCGGGGATATTGCTCAGTGGCACAGCACCTGCCGGGCAAATGCAAGGTCCTGAGTTTGATTCCCAGTACCAAAAAAAACCACCACCAACAAAAAAACAAATAAACAAACAGCAAATTACAAATAAACAAACCAAATAAACAACCTACAAATTAATTAAAACACTAAAAACCTTACTGGAAAATGGACAAATACTACAAATATGAGTATTTCACATAAAAGGATTTTTTTGTTGTGGTGCTGGGCATCGAACCCAGGGCCTCACACATGCAAGGGAAAGTGCTGTACACTGAGCCATATTACTATGCTGAAAAGAAAATGCTGGTAGCCAATAGACACCTGGAAAGGTGGTAGTCGACTTCAGCAATAATCAAAGTTTTGATTTTTAGAAGTTTCTTTCTTTAGCCTGTAACACTTTAAAATAGAGATATTATCTAATGTAGATGAAGAAACAGGCACTCTGATAGGTGGTTCGTGGCAATGTAAATTGGTAAAGGTGAAGAACTAACCTAGCAATGACTTAGAACTTTAAATATGCATATCATTTGACCTAGCAGGTCCACATCTGGGGATCTATACTGGAGAAACATTCATGTTTGTATACAAAAAATATATATGGGGATGTTAATATTTTGTAACAGTGACAATTTGGAAGTAGTCAATAGGAGAATTAGAAAATCTTCATATTTTGGAATAAAACACAATGAAAGACCAGCAAAAAGAGGAGAGATAATAATAAGGTAGATTGAGTTTATATATTTTGCACAACAAAAGACTATATATATATATATATATATATATATATATGATGGGACAATATGTTGTAAACGTGTATATATAACACCATGAATAGTATACATAGATGTAAAAAATTAAATATATGAAAGATAGGATTCTATAGCCAGGGTTACTTGGATTGTTCAAAATTACAAACTTAGAAGCTTAAAAAAATTTTAGATCCATATCCTTTAAACTGCAAATACACAGGTTGTTTTACTAAATTTAAGGTGTACATATGGATGGGTTTGCAATTAGTTAATATTCCATTAGAGTGCCAAAAAGCTTGTTACTAAGCACGAATATGTAAAAGAAAGGCATGAGAGGGTTTCTGAGTGTGATCCAGCCCCCAAGTAATAGACTAGAAATTAAGGATAAAGTGCCAGTTATAGGAACCTCCTTTTAAAGAAAAAGGTGGATAAGATGGAATAGCAAATATTATAATATTCTTCCAAGAATACAGAAGATTGCTCATGCAAGCATAAATTTTGTAAAGTGATTCAATGCTGCTTGTATAATGATGTTATTATTCAGTGTACTGTATGTGAGATTATTCTATTTAAACGTGCTGACATTTTAGTAGTAGCGTTCTAATGTAGACGAACCATGGATACTCTTGTTTGAATGCTTGGATACCATAGCAATCCATGAAAGAAAAAATTTAACCCAAGATTTAGTTTTCTTTCTGACACTGTTACAAGATGTCATGAATCCATGTGGTATGGGCTCTTACTGGTAAAAGAGTAAAATAGGAAAGTTAAATTCTGAAGATTTAGAAATAAAGGCTCAATGGCTCAAAAACTACTAGTGATGGAATGACACTTGAATGTTGATATTCTTAAATCTGGGCAGCTGTAAATGAACACATAGTTGGCCATGAAAAAGAACGATGTATATCTGACTTGATCATACTGTATAAAAGTGATAGAAAGACTACTAGCTCAAATAAGAAAGTTAAAGAGAAATGAAGGTGCTTATGAAGAGAGCAAGATAGGAAAGAGTTTAATGAAGGGCGGATAAATTATAAAAAAAATAACATAGTCTCATGACTTTGAAAGACAAAAGTTTCCGCTTAGACACTGAAATCTTTAAGCTGGTGTGAGGTCACCGAGGCTATCCTACAAGTTACATGGAATTATATAAATTCACGAGATGATGTAAATATATACTGTCGTCCTAGTTCCTCAACTTTCAGGTCTTTAAATTGCTTTTTATCCAGAGAACAAAATATTTACTGAAATATGCAATGGATCTTGGAATGGGAAAAATTAGTTTGAGCACATCTTCATTTTAGAAAGAATCAAAATGAGCCAGGAAAGCACATCTGGTCGGTTCCTTATAGAAGCACTAAATGCTGAATACGATGCTCTCTGTGTTTCTTTGCCATGTCTGTCTGTGGATTAGCTTCATTTTCCTGGATGACTGGCCCATGAGGATGGTTCCATTAGAGGGGCAAGAGGGGGACAGATATTGTATAGGCAGCCAGTAGCTTCTGTGCAGGTATTATGGGTTGGTCTGTCCTGGGTCAGATGCCTACTCTCTGACCACTCACCGTTGGCTTCAAAACAAGAATCATCTAAGAAGATGGCAGCACCCACTTACACTTTCAGGCAAAAAAGTGAGGAAAACAGTCCCCTCAAACAAGGAAATGTTCCTAGAGAAAGATAGCAATCCTATCTATTCTCAACCCTTAATGGCTTAAAAATAACAAATATTAGCTGGGCATGATAGTGTACCACCTATGAGCCCAGCACTCAGAAGGCAGAGGCAGAAGAATCACTGCAAGTTCGAGGCCAGCCTGGTTTACCACAAATGCTTGTAACCTTACACAAATACTCCTTTTTTCCTGCCTTTGAATTCATATAAACAGAGTCACATATGTATGCATGTCTCTCAAGATAATGCTCTGGCAGGGCGTGGTGGTACATGCCTGTAATCCTAGCACTTGGGAGGCTGAGGCAGGAGGATCACCATAAATTGAAGGCCAGCCCGGACTCCACAATGAGTTTTAAGTCACTGGACTACATAGTGAGACACTGTCTCAAAACGAAAAACAAAAAACAAAAAACAAAACAAAACAAAAAGATTATGCTTTGAAGTTTATCCATCTGATGACCTTACACTGATGTTTTTAGTTTGAACCAAACCTCACTAAGCTCTTCATACATTGCCCCAACACAAGAGCAAACTCAAAGTTATTATTTGAACCACCAGCTTTCCCTTCATCAGATCTAAATGTCTTGATGTCCAGATCTAAATGTCTTGATGAACATTTGGGTTAGTTCCATCTTTTTGCTTCATCAGTAGAGCTTCTATGACTATCACTCAGCTTGTTCCTGGCACAGTTGTGCAAAATCTTCCCAGAGTATACCTGGAAATGGAAGTGTTGGATCAAAGTCATATCAGCCAAATTGTTTTCCAAGGTGTATATAGTAATTTACTTTCCTATCAATATTGAGTAAAGGTTCCAGTTGTTCTAATATCCAATATCCAATATTTGATGTGAGCTGATTTTTTCATTTTTGCTAATCTGGAAGGGATTAAATGGCATTTGGATGTTTTGATTTGTATTTTAAACATGAATTGTAATGTTTTACTATATTGGCAAGTGCTATCCAGTGATCAAATGAGATTCTGAACTCTACATTTAAATTTTAGCTGTTGGGGTTTAGCTCAGCGGCACAAGTGCCTGCCTGGCAAGTGAGAGGTCCTGAGTTTGATCCCTGGTATCAAAAAGAGTTTTAGCTATCATCCATGCAACTACTTATAGATTGTACCTTAACTAAACATCAAACCTGTCTGAATTTTTTGGATAAAAGTGAACTGCAAAGAATCAACATTTGGAATCACTTACTGTCATCCCTATGATGCAAAATGGCATGGGAATAGATAACAAAATGGCAGAGAAAATAATTTTCAGGCTGCAGGTATAGCTCAGTGGTAGAGTATATGCTTGGCATGCATAATGCTCTGGGTTCAATTCCTAGCATTGTTACACACCCATACACACACACATACACACACGACTCAAGGGAAAAATAATTTTATTTTTTATAACTATCTTAACTTTTATTATATACATATACATACACATATACTTGTTGCTTCTTTCAGCTTCTCACACTGATACAATAAGATATTTACATACGTGTCTTATTTATTTCACTAATGAGTATCATCTCAAGTTGCATCTACTTGCCCATAAAAGTCTCCTTTTAAAATAATTTTAATGGACATTGTATTCCTTGTATATTTAATTTAGTATAGTATGTGAAGGTATTATACAGGAATTAAGAGAAAAAGGTTGTGCCCAGGTAGTTTATATGCCATCTCTGCAGCCTTAGAGGATACATTGTACAAGAAAAAAGGGAGACCACTGTGGACCTGACAATTTTTGTTCCAGAAGATGGTGGTGTTACTAATGCCTTAATAGGATTTGCATAGTCAGGGATTTAGATATCACTCTGGATTGTCAATTTTGGATTATAAACCTGCTGAAGTAGGGGTTGACTAAGTGCTAAACTTAGTGAGGTCACAACCTGATTGGACTTGATTCAAGAAACATGTTCCAGGACAAGACAAAGGTCCAAGTGTAAGGCCAAATGGGCAAGAAATCAGCTGATCAGTATTAGCTGTTGGGAGTTTGTCCTTGGAAATAGAGCTCAAGAAATGGAACCTGCCAAGCCCTTGGATTGGCAGGATGAGCTTGGACCCTAGGTGTCTGAGTGGACCTGGCTTGTCTTTGTTTTGTTTTGACATAGGGTGTTGCTATGTAGTTCAGGCTGGCCTTGACCTTACTGTGTAGTGCAGGCGTGGCCTCGAATTTGTGGCAATCCTTCTGCTTTGGCCTGCCAAGTGATGGGACTACAGGTGTGGTCCACCATGCCCAGCCAAGTAGCTCTGACTTGGGAAGTGGAACAGTAACAGAACAAATGGTGGAAGAGAAGTGCTGGGTGCATCTTGATCTTCTGTCCACATTAGCTCAGAAAATAAATCAGTTTTCAACTCATGGGTTAGAGTATAAATTTACATTTTTGAAAAGCAATTTAGCATATCCATGAAGAATTAAACGCATTCTTATTTTTCAGCCATGTAACTCTACCTGTAAAAATCTGCCCAGTTGAATTATTGTAGGTGAAATTCCAATTATCATAGGAGGCATCAAGAAGCTGTTCAGATGTGGAAACCCAAGAAAGTGGAAACGTTCCAGCCTTGGGAGGTGCACAGACCTGCCAGCAGCTGTGGGTTTGGGCAGCCCTCAGACACTGCGTCATCAGCTACTGCCTCTAGCCACAGCACTGTTACACGCTCCTCAGCCCTAGGTTTCCCTTACCAACTAACTTCTAGCTATTGAGTCTACAGTCCCAGTCATCTTCTGGGAAGTCCACCTTTCAATTTCACTCTCAGCATTTCCTTGTCAGAGCTCTTGATAGGAGAATCTGATCGGTCAGATTATTTTTCCAAACCGTGCAAGTAAAAGGTCTTTGGCCAATCTACGGTTTGGCTATTCTGGATCAGAGGTCCTTCCATAGGTCGATCAGCTAAGACCAAGAAAGGACAGCAGCCCATAGCGTCTCAGTGCAGAAACCAGTGATGGAGCAGTTTCCCCTAGCAAAGGACAAACACTGAAGACAGGCAAGCACTGTCTCTGGAAAAGGAATCTAACGAAAAGACAGATTCAGGGACCAAGAGATGCATTAAAGTGCTCTTACAGCACACACACACACACACACACACACACACACACACCGTTCTAGCCTTAGAGCAGGACTAAAAGTAATGGGCTGTGTAGGTGTCTGACAGGGTGCAACACAATGACTTTGAAGACGTGAAGAACACTGGGAAGTGCCCACAAAATGTTACTTGGGGAAAAAAAATGTCTATAAAACTATATATAATATTGACCATAATTTTCAAAAACTTTGCACGTTTATTTTTTAATCTGTAAGGTAAGGTTAACGGGCTAGTGGTATGCTCATTGGTGGTATAAAGCTCTTCTATCAATTTCCAAATGTTCCCTAAAGAAGCGATCTTTTTATGACCCCTGCCACCGCAGTGCTGGGACCTGAAGCCCAGATTCTGCATCTGCTAGGCAGACACTGCCTCTGACCTACACCCACTGCGTCTTTACAACTCAGGGAGATGCTAAGCACAGCAGCCCACTTTCTTTCACTCCTAGCTGTTATCCCGCTCCCCGCCAGGGCGCGCGCGGCTCCCCTCCTCCCCGCAGTCCTCGATCTGCCCTCCCCTTCTCCCGGGGGCGGGGAGGGGACGGCGGAGAAAGGTCCCTCTCAGTCAAGCGCTGCTGTCCTGACCACGAAACCTTCCCGTTTATCTGGAGGGCGGCCGCGCAGTCCTGCCCCTTCCGCCTTCCGGCGCTCGTGGACTCTGCCCCCGCCCCCAGGCCCGCGTGCACCATGGCGCCGCTGCGCTTCTCGGCCAATGTGTCCTGGCTGTTCCCCGAGCTCCTCGGCCTTCCTGAGCGGCTGCGGGCCGCAGGCGGCGCGGGCTTCGAGGCCGTCGAGGTGGCCTGGCCGTACGCAGAGCCGCCTGAGGCGCTGGCGCAGGCGGCGAGGGACGCGAGGCTGCGGGTGGTGTTGATCAACACGCCGCCGGGTGCGCCGGGCCGGGCCTGAGCGTGGGGGTGAGGGGGCGGGGACCGGAGCCGGGAATGAGGCCTATTCTCTCCGCAGGAGACCAGGAGAAAGGGGAGATGGGGCTGGGGGCCGTGCCCGGGAGACAGGCGGCCTTCCGAGAGGGGCTGGAGAAGGCGGTGCTGTACGCCAAGACTCTGGGCTGCCCCAGGTATCCTACCGCGTCCCCCACAGTGACCGGAGGTACGAAAGAGGGCGCCAGCCAGCTCCGAGGTGCAGGAGCCCGAGGAAACTTGCCTAGAGCCTCGCCTGTAGCCCCAGTCCTTTGGAAACTGTCTTTTGTGTTTTATCTGTATCAGTTTGCCAGGCTTTCATGCTGACTCCACGCAGGGAGATGAGTCTGACCAGGGCCACAGTAACAAACGCAGCCTGCGATCCACTGGCGACTAGGGAGCTGCGAGAGCAGGGCTGCAGCTTAGGGTGGTGCTAGTCCCGACCCCAATGGGAGAAAGCTGCTGCAGACGCTTGGACGAAGTAGCATCCGCAAGGATGCCAGGGTGGGCTGGGTGTGTGCGTGTGCCAGCACACAGCACACAGAGGCAGCTTGGGGTGTTCAGCCAAATTCCTGAATTCCTGGCAAGTCTGCTTGAACTTGGGATGTGGCCGTGCGAGATCGGGTGGTGGGCAGACGCAGAAGTTTCAAAGCAGGAGCGAGCAAATAAATGAATCCTGCAGAGGGCAAGTAGATTTGCTGAGAAGAAACTGCCAAGGGGCTCATTACTTGCATGGTGAGTTGGTGGGAGAGAAAACAGAAGGGAAGAGGCTAAAAAGAAGCAGATACAAGCTGCACGGAATGAATGCCCAAGGACAAGGGTCAAAGTATGTTTAAAATGCTAGACTCAGGCATGCTTATATGCTGCGAAGGCCCACGGGAAAGGGCAGTTTATGAGTAATGGACTGAGGCCCCCGAGCCAGAATGGGCCAGGTCAGAAGCACATGGTGAGCCAAG